>VYZM01005851.1:699015-771786 GCA_013398915.1 Dromas ardeola
TCCGGGCTGCCCCGTGTCGGCCGCCGCTCCTGTGGGGCCGCGGGCGAGCGCCCGGACGCTGAACCCGCCCTCGCCGGATGCGGGGGATTTACTGACCCGCGCCGTGCGGGGACACCAGCGACAGCGGGCGAGCGAGCCGGCCGCGTACCGTGTCCCACCGCGGGCCGTTCGGTGACCGCGGCTTCCCGTTGCAGGCAGTGGATGACCTGTTGCGGTGCGGGATATGCTTTGATTACTTCAGCATCGCCATGATCATCCCTCAGTGTTCGCATAACTGTAAGTACGGCGGAGGGAGCGCGGCTGCTGGGCACGCTGGCAGTGCTGCCCGCGCGTCGCTTGCTCTTGCGGGACTCGTCCCGTCCCGTCCCGTACTTGCTCCGGGACTACTGACCGCGTAGTGCTGAACGCAAAACTGGTCCGTCCTTTTCGTTGTAAGTCTGTGGCCTGCTGTCCCATCATTAATGTATCTTATGGAGGGTCAGTTCAATACATCACTATTGACTTGGTGGCTGCAGTTTAAATTTACTGGAGTTGTAATAGAAATTGCACAGAAACAGCAGTTTTAATAAAAATTGCTTGAGCAGGAGCCAAGGTAAGTGGGTCAATAAAGGGGCGGTGAGGTCGTTCTTCCCTCTATCCTGTGACTTTGCGGAATTTAGAATTAACGTATTTCATGCAAACGCAGCTGGCCCTACATTCCAGGGAGTACAGGGGTGGCCGTGATGGGAGTGGGTCGTGGCCTGTGACTCCGTTTAAGCCTGACTTGTCATTCAGTTGGCAGATTAAGGCAGATGGGTAGGGCTGAAGAAGGTGCACTCAAAGAAATTTTGAGTGAATGGTTTGGTCTTCATACATCTTTCCCAGGAAATGCAAGATTGGAGAATGACCTTGTGGGGGCCCTATGGGCTGGCTTGCGCCTTAGCTGAATGACAGAAAACTATTGAAAGATGTTCTTCAAAAGAGTTTTCTCCTTTAGAGTTTCAGAGACAAGTCATCATTTGACCATTTATTATTCACTGGCAAATAGAGCAGAGGTTACCGATCCTTTATTTCAGTTAGAGAACATGTAGCTTCTCTACTCGCAGCTTAGCCAGTGAGGCCGTTTGCCTCTGAGGAGCTCTTTTGGATGAAAGCTGATAAGCAGCCAGCAACCTTTCCTCATGCAGTTACGGTCGCAACCTTCTGACAACACAAACACATGTTGTCTGGATTAACGCACTTAAATGCCACCTATTCCTACATTTCTTCATCTGACTATCTTTCATAACATCTTGAGGGCAGAACAAAATGCAAAGCCGTATGGCAGAGAGCATTAAGTGTTACGAGCTAGAATTTTCCGCACTGCTCTGTCTGCCTCAGGCTGATATCTGCTGGAACGTGGAAGCAGAGCAGTTTACTGAAAGCCAGATTAGAGGGAAGTACATCACCTTTTCTCACGTTAAAATAAATGCTTATAATTGTTTTGTTCAGAAACTAAAGGACTTCCTCTTCCTTACGTTAAGGAGGACATTGTAGTTTGGCAATGAAATATAGTTTGGCTTGGCAGAACTATCACCATTGAAAACAGCATATTTATGGTGGGGCGCACTGGAAATTCTCTAGTAGAATTTCCAGAGTACACAGAGTCCAGAATACACAGAGTAGCCGGTGTTCCAGCCCGCCTGTGACACAGCTGGGTTCAGAGACCCTTAACTTCAGAAACAATCTGTCTCCCTTCTTTTTTTATCAGATTACACATTTAATTTCCCCCGGCAAATTGCAGCAACCCTAAATTTTCTACAGTAAATCAAGATTTCTTGAAATATTTTCTACTCTCTAGATAGAGAATAGATGTGCCATTCACGTTTCTTTCACGTACTAAAAGCGTCTGAAGATTAAATCTGTGATATGGAGATCTCACTGGGGGCAGAGGGAATTGTGGCCCTGAGATTTCTGATACTTTCAGTCCAAGAGGACGACCCCATTCTGTTCAAGCTAAGATAGTGTAAGAGTTTATCGCTGCCAGGTCTGCTTCCTGTGGGCACAGCCGCTGTCATGGGGGTGTTAATGTGCTGCTCTCTCCTGAGGAGCCCAGACAGCTGGGACCAGCAGACCTGCTGGTGGCAGGTGCTGGTTGAGGGTCTCTCAGCTCTGCGTTCAGCTGCCTCTGCTGTCGGGGCTGGTCCCAGTGAATCAGCAGCTGGAGTGGGAGCCTTTACCCCAGGCACAGCTCGGCACGAGCGCAGCCCTGCAGCCCTGCTCTGGGCCAGTGTAGCTCGGAAGGTGGGCAGGGGAACCTGGGTCTGTTTGACTTATTCATAGAAACTGGCTGTAGCTGTTGGGGGGAGCTCTTTTTTGTCATCCAGGATTTTCCGTTCTTTACATCTGTATTGAAATGACTACTATGCTTCCAGCTAAGCAGGTTTCAGAATTGCTTGCTCACTTATAAAACCAGCTACGGTCTTCGATGTGTGGTGTGTAAATTGTGGCATTACTGACTTTTCTCGTGCCAAGCTTGTTTTATTCCTCTTTCTTCTCACAACCTTGCTACTTCCAGTTTAAACTCAGTAGAGATTGCTATTTGCTAGCAGTGATTTTTATGCTTTCACTCTGTCATTGTCGTTAAGCCTCCAGTACTGGTTCTCAGATTAAATTCATACTTTGGGATTTTCTTTTCTCTCTACTGAAATACAGTGGTGTGGATGAGTCTTATAACTAGTTTGGTAGATGCGGTTTTACAGGTGAGTATGGCCTGTCTGTGCAGATGGAAGTGAACTTTGTGGCACCACTTAATTCTTGGTGTTTGTGCCATCTACAGTAGCCAGAGACTGATTTGTTCCCCCAGGGATGGCAGGCTGAGACCTGGGCTGCGGTGGGGCTGTTTCTCCCATAGGAAGAGGAGGCGAGTGGGAGAGAAGGGACTGGGACAGAGAATTGTGAGGCCATTGTCTTCTCTGCATGGCCCAGAGCCAGCCCTAGGCACAAACGTTAAGGCTAAGAGCTTATGTGATTTGTTGTCCCTGAACATGCTTCAGCTGCCCTGGCTCTGAGCAGCGATGGCTGCGAACATCGGTCAGTCCCATCGCTTACTGAATGTGACTGTCTGTCAGATGTTGGTAGGCTAGATCTGCAAGTTGATTCATATTCATCCAGTTAAAATTTATTTCCTTTTTTTTTTTTTATGGATTTCTTCCCCCATATCACATCTTACTATATCATGTAATTTTTGAGTATTTAGATGGATTTGCAGTTTTAAGTGTTGAATTAGTGCATTAATGCTCCTGCTGCTTTTCAGACTCCTTCATAGAGGGTCTTTGAAATATATCTGTTATGTACCTGTCGCCAAGTGTGGTAAGTGCTGAGACTCTGACCAGTAATGATCTAGTAAGTGAATGTCTGTTTGTCTGGGGAGTGATGAAACTTTTTCTGTCTTGAAGTGGTTATGAAAGCTCATAGATAAGTAGAGAAAGTAGAATAACTTCAGGAATTTACTGTAACAAAATGAAGCTCATGGCATATTTCACCAAAGAGTCTATTGAAGCATCCTGAAAGGGGGCTCCAGGAAAGCTGGGGAGGGACTTCTCATCAGGGAGTGGAGTGACAGGAGGATGGGGAATGGGTTTAAACTGAAAGAGGGGAGATTTAGATTGGATTTTAGGAAGAAATTCTTTGCTGTGAGGGCGGTGAGCCCCTGGCCCAGGCTGCCCAGAGCAGCTGTGGCTGCCCCATCCCTGGAGGGGTTCAAGGCCAGGCTGGACGGGGCTTGGAGCAACCTGGGCTGGTGGGAGGTGTCCCTGCCCAGGGCAGGGGGTGGCACTGGGTGGGCTTTAAGGTTCCTTCCCACCCAAACCATTCTATGGTACAACTTGCTTTTCCTGGGAAACATTTAAGCTGTCTCTCAGCGTTCCAGTGCTGTTTCCCATCCTTTTTAGGCATTTCGCTCAACAACAGGTTGGTATTGCTTTGGAAAGGGAAAGAAACACCTGGGAAAAAGAGGGGATAGAGAGTTTGTCTGGGACTATGCAGGAAGATGAAAGTGATCCTGCAGTAGTCATGTCAAAAAACCCAACCCAGTGCTGGGGGAGTGAGCAGTGCAAGCACACAGCTTTTAGTGGTGGTAGCAGACTAAGGTTTTCTTGTCTTGCATTAAAGAAACAAACGTAAACATCTGCTTTTGACAGAGGGACTGAGATTAAATGTTGAAAGATGCTTGCATGAAATACGGTTTGTTTTTTTTTCTTTCTACAATGGTAATCTTTAATTCTGTGGAAAAACTATGTATTTTCAATAGTTGTGTATTGTGGAATAGTTTGCATATATTGTACAAAAAGAAAATATACTAGTAAGGATGCTAAAGTGCATTTGGAAGAATGCCTTTTAAAAATTATGTCTTTCCTTTTTCCAGATTGTTCACTTTGTATACGCAAGTTTTTGTCCTACAAAACTCAGTGTCCAACATGCTGTGTGGTAAGTGGTTTTCTTTTCCTCAGCTTGTTTTTTTGTTTGTTTGGTTGTTTTTTTTTTTTTTTTTGGCAAATCTCAGGAGCTCTTCCCTTTGGACTATGCTAAATAATTCTGGTCATATATTACCACCTTTCTTTTTGGTGAGCAGCTCTTTGGGCGAAGCGTGGTGCTCTTACAACTGGAATTCTCCTGTTTCAGAGCTACTCTTCTGTCAGCACAGGCAGAAGTAGATGGAAGATCAAACCTGCGTTTTGGCTCAGAGCTGTGTATACAATCTGTCGCGAAAGATTTCACATTGCCTCTTAATTTGTTAAAATACACCATCATTTAAAACATGAGCGCTGAAATTTAAGCACTTAAATTTTCTGTGATTGAGTGGCCTCGCTTCATCTTTCAAGGAGTTTTAGAAGTGTCTGCAGACCACCTAGTCCTAAAACTCACTGACTGTACTGGGAAGCCTTTCTGGGGACAAGAGGACCGTGTTACGCACCAGGGAGAGGAGGTGTTTGTCGTGAGAATTAGGTTAAGTGTGAAAAGCACTAGAGGCAGGTTTGGCCTGTGCTGCAGGTGGGTGATTATTACAGCCTGACTTGTAGGCCTTTTTTGATTAAGGAACACAGAATACATTTTATTCTAAGCTTTAATCTAACTTTTCCTCTTAAGCCCATTGGGCTCCATTGAACTCCTAAAAATGGTAGGCTGCCTAAAAGCAATGAATGGCGCTTCAGGAATATTGGGAAAATAGAAGTAATATTCTTCTGTGTTTTTAAAGCATGAACCGGTCTAGACTTTTCAAGTCTGGAAAACAGATCTGTTTGTAGCTTTGCCAGTTTTTAGACATTCAAACAAGTGCAGACTACCTGATGGAGTACATCTTATTACTGCCTTCTTAAAAATCACAGGTATTGATATGAGGAAGACTAATAAAAGCTTTGTAAAAAAGAGCAGAGACAGCCAGCCAGAGAGATAAAAATCAGAAATTGTTTAAAAAGAATGAATTGAATGCACAAAGCCACTTATAATTCATATTTTAATTCCATAATCAGAAGATTCACATTTCCCCTTATGCCTTGTTGCTTGAGGTCCTTATCACGTTCATGGGATCCTTGGTTTGGTTTTCAAGATAATTAGAACTGGGCTACAATAAAGCATTGTGGGAGACTGGTTATGCTGGATTTTGTTGCTTTAGCTTTATGCTTCATTTTCATCTATTACCTACTGTTCTACAGACTTAACAGTCTCAGGCAGTTATTTTGGTTTGAGATATTTTTCAGGAAAAAATGTTTTTCAGGAAAAAAAGATGTAAGCATCTTCATTCACATAGCAATTTAGCAGAGGGTAGCTGAGCCATTGATCCAAGAAACAAATTATTGATCGCTTGAACATTTTCTGGGTACTTGTTGTTTTCACTGCATTTGAATGTCTGTGTTGTTTTTTTTTTTTCCTTTTCTTTCTTTCCTTTTCTAATAGGCAGTCTCTGAATCGGACCTGAAAAACAACCGTACATTAGATGAACTAGTGAAGAGCTTTAATTCTGCAAGGTATACTGTAATTTTATGAATACCCTCTCTGGTTTGGCAGCTGGCAAGGCAGGTGGGACTGACTGTGTGTGAGCAGGCTAGGAGTCCTTGTAGAGGAGCAGAGCGAGGACTGAGCAGGGAAAAAAATATGTGGTGTCACAGAAATGTTGTCAAAGACAAATGTTTACGCTTTTCTGGCTGGAGGTTACTGTCCACTCAGGTGATGTGTGGAGGTTGTGTAAGCTTATTTTGGTTTTGCATCTGGTTAGCTGCCGTGTGAGTTACAGCCTCTTCCAACACGTAGGAAGTCAAGCAGGTGTGTCAGGGTTCTACAGGGAAAATAATGGTAATAAAGATTTTCTTCTAAGATCCTTCCCGTGTGTGCAGGGGAAATTCTGAACAGAAAGATTTTGTCCAGTGGAAATGGCTCACTTGCAAGAGAATTCTCTTGGTGAAGTCATTGGATGGGAAAAATGTAGGTATTGAGGAACCACAAATGTGAGTTTTCCTGGATAAGAGAAGTAATGGAGTAATGTGCTTTCACCTGGATTTCTTATCTACTTTTCTGTTCGTTTTTAGTTCATTTTTGATCTTCTCATCCCTTTGAAAGACAGGAACAAGAAAATAAGCATGACTTGGTAAACACTTACCACAGTAGATATATGATATTTCTTGTATTATCTGTCTGTTTTCTTTTGATTAGAGGCAGCTCAGTGATTTGCTAGCTATTTTGTAGGTATTCCTATGTCTATGGGAGACAAATCCTCTTTTTCTCTGAAATGAACTTGGAGCCTGAAGTCAGTGAGATTCTTGGCTTCATAAGCGATAGGAAGCATAGTTCAGTTGATGGCTTTGTTCCTTGAGAGGGTTTCTCTGTGATGAAGATCTAATCTTCTGTATGACCACTATTAGATTGAATTGATTTTATTTGAATAATTGAAATTCTACAGTTCCATTATTTTAGCTTTGGTGTTTCCTAGTGATAAATGGATTACTTTTTTTTTTTTTTTTTGGTAATGTCTAATTTTGTAGGGAACAAGTAGTGCTGACCTGGATCCATTATGATATTGAATCTTAAACGTTAATTTTTTTGGACTGCTTTAATGGATCAGTATAAATCTTACTGGTCAGAGTAGTTTAATAATCTTTCCTTTTGTGACTTGGAGTTCAATCAATTTCTCAACATAAAGTTAGATCAATAAGACACAAACGGTGGTGTCCTGTTGTGCGCCGGCTGGGGGGTGAGGTGGGACAGAGCCACTGCAGGGCTCTTTCTGGATCCCGGTAAGCAAGGCCCAACAACAAATGCCGTGCTGAGATAACTGCTTTAATGAGACAGGCTCGTAAGAGGAATATAGACAGCGAGTAAATCTCGTATCGCTTCAGATGCAGGGCACCCTGTGTTCGTGCCTCTCGGCCTGGGATTGCATTTACTCTGCAGATGGTCCTGAATTCGAGGGGAACACTACTTGCCTGGAGAGTCTTATGTGGTACAAGTATTGGTGAATCACAGAAACATAGAACAGTTTAGGTTGGAAAGCACCTTAAAGCCCACCCAGTGCCACCCCCTGCCCTGGGCAGGGACGCCTCCCACTAGACCAGGTTGCTCCAAGCCCCGTCCAGCCTGGCCTTGAAAGCTCACAAGAGCGTTGTTGGTTTCTGCCATGGCGATGTTGGTACGGGACAAATCTTCTGTCTCCCTCCTCCTTCCCCAAGTTTCCTTTTGGCCCTTCCTAAACCAAATCCAAAGTCCAGGGGTTGATTTTTGAAACACGCTGAGCTCTTCAAGCCCATCCTTCCCTGACTTTGAGCCTCAGGTAGTTCAGTGCTTAAGAAAATTAGGCCTTAAATCTTTTCAGTATTTCACGAAATGCAAACACATTTCTTAAGTCAGGCCTGTAGGGAAAGAAAATGTTAATGTTGGTGGTACTTAGCAAAGTAAAAGCTGTGCTCCAAGGTCAGTGTGTGCACGGAATGGAAATCATTCTAAATAGACCTGAGTGCTGATCCCATTTAGCTTGGGCACAAGTGTTTGCGGAATTAGAGCCTTTGTGATCATCAGTGCTCAGTGGGTGCTGTCGTGGGAATCCTGCTTCCTCCCAGTAGAAGTGGTGGACTCTGATGTTTCCCAGGAAAAATGAAGATGCTGTGCTGGTTGTTGTGGCCCGTTAATGTTATACTCTGGGTGGAAGGGTAGAGGGGTGGTTTGAATAGGCTTTAGCAGGTCTGAATTCACGTGTTCCTGCCCTTGTGCTCCGAGGCTGCGGAGCAGTGCAGGAGCGAAGGGAGCGCGTTGCTGTGAGCGAGGAGGCTCCTGGCAGGGTGAGAGCAGCCTTTGCTCAGCGTTCTCTCCGCTGCTCCTGCCGTGCTTTGCAGGCAGCGTTCCTCACTCGGGGCAGGTCAGGAGAGCAGGACGGGGAGCGCTCTTTGTGCCATCTTTCCTTTATGAACAATATTTTTTATCAGTTGCAATGAGGCCAGTGTCTTCAAAAACAAGTGTAAAGTTTTGGCGTTGTTTTGAAGTTAATTTCATTGTCCTCTAATAAAGAGATTATTTTGATGGAAATTGTCAGTTTCTGCATCACCTAGTTAAAAATTTAGCAATAGAAATTAAAATTATACTTGCATAAGTAGAAAACTAGTCCTTGCTGAAAATGATGTGTGTTTTTTTCCATACATAGGGAAGAAAAATATGTTTTAACTTTCAGGTTTATATCTTAGTTTCCTAATCAGAGTTACTTGACGGCTAGTGAGTCAGAGGAATAAACACATCTACTCCCGAGTGCTTGAGAGAGCAGGTACTGTCATTTCTAATACACTGATTAAACTTCCAGGAGGACTGCAGAAGGAATTTCAAGGAGAGAAATTGTCTTTTAGTACAGTTAGGACTGTCCTGTGTGAGCTGTTCCTGGGAAGATTCACAACCCCATCTCCTCCCCGGAATTTATTTATGTGGAAGCACTAGATTCCCACCTACTTTCTCTGCTTCATAGCTGCTTCGGCAACGGAGAAGTAAACAGACCGTAAAACAGGAACCAGGATCTTGATGAAGGACACTGAAATTTTTTTGGTAGGTCTTGCAGATCTGAAGAACAAATAATTTTGCAAGGTGTTTATACTGTTATTAAAGCATGCCTGGCAGAGAGAGTATGCTGTACACAGTGTATGAAGATGACCATTCATTTTTAGTTAAACTGAAAGAAGGGTAACTCCCTGTCCTAACTCAGGCCAGTGATTAAAGAGGCTGGGTCTCAGAGGAGGATTTGGGTAGTGGATGTAACAGTGCATGTTGGGACTCAGTAACATCTTGTTGATTCATCTTTCAGCCTTTAAAGGTGCTGCTTCTGCTCTTAAACAGGTTTGTCAGCTGTGATGCATTTACTGCTTTTGTGCCAGGAAGGTAAAATTGTATCTGCTAAAACCTTTCAGAACTGATAGTGTTAAATTCTTAGTGTAATAGATAATGTTGAAAACCGCTTGCAAAACACAGAGCTTTTTGAAAATTGTGTTGTCCTGAGGTTTACCAGTAGAATCAGGTTCTAGGTGATCTGGACAGTCTGGTGACAGTTGCGGGTGGACTTCTCCATCAACTGCACGCTTTCTCTTGTCTCTGCTGTTTGCCTCTGGATGCCAGGTGAATCTTCCAGGGCAGTCGTGCTTGTCCAGGTCACTCCAATCACAACTATCAGAATTCCTGTGAATAAGGAGAAATTTGAGTAATTAGCTCTGGCGTTGAGGGAGGGGAGTGGCAGTGGATAAAGGTACTGTGGGAGAGCCCAGGGCTGCGTGAGGAGTGCCTGCAGTGCTCCTGCTCTTCCCTCCCTGGGGTGCCGGGGTGTGGGGTGCCGCTTGGTGGGGTCCGGGTCCGTCAGGGCCACTAGATGTCATCACGCAGCCAGTGAAGCCACTCAGCAGGCCCAAAATACCGCATTCTGGGAAAAGCCAGTCTGGGACTTCTCTCCTCTTTTGAATTTAGTACTAGCATTTTCTGTATTTTCCCACCAAAAAAAACCAAAAGAGGCATACAGAGATTTAATGCGTGTTCTGAAAACAAGTTTTAATATTCTTGTCCTCCTGTTCTTTCCATTGATTCTGTGCCAATATCAGTTTCCTTCAGAAAGTCTATTCATAAGTCTTAATCCTTTAATACAAGGAAAAACTTTGTATGATTATTTGTAGACCAATGGTGTAATTAAAGCAACCTTTATTATCAGCTTATTGTTAGAATAGGTTTTGGTTTTTGTATTGCGCTTCCAGTTTCTCTCTCTCTCTGTTTTGTATCAGACCATATTTTTTTGAGACAGCTGTTACTGCAGAATCTGGAATTTCTGCTCAGCCAATTTCTCTATTCTGTCTGCCTTCATCCAAGTATTAACAAGTTGCATTTGAAGTGAGATAGTCTTCTGTTTGGGTAGTCTGTCTTGTCAGCTCTGGAGCAGCTCTCCCGAGTTCAGAAGCCTGTCCTTTCGTACAGGACTCACTGCAAAAACGCCGAGCTTTGCGCTCTGAGCCTTCTGCTGCATGGCTGCTGCCTGCTGCTGCCGGCCACGGAGCTGCCCCCCTCCCGCCAGCTCTCCCTTCGGCCGGCATCGGAATTGCTCAGCTGCCCCTCGCTGGGCTCTGCCGTCCGGCTCCGGTGCAGCCCCTGTGTTTGGAGGGACAAATCAGACTGCCGAAGTCTCTGCTTCAGGGAATTTGAGGTACTATAAGCTGTACTGTCGTGATACTTGCTGAGAAAGAAATGCTGAGCAAAAGATACACTGCTGAAAAGATAAACTGATGTGAAGTTTGACTTTTAGGAGTGTTGTCAGCTAGTATGAACACATCGGGAAATCCATTTTGGCTAGTGAATACATGTTGTAGAAAAATAAACAGATGTAATTGGTAGTTACAAATAGTAGAATGTGTTACTTTGACAAGAGGAGGAGCTCTCAAAAGCAATAGAAAATACACTGAAAAGATGAGGGAGATCAGTTGCGTTCTCTAGATGAAGGCAATGAATATAGCCAACTGCCTAATTGTTCAGATATTTTTGCCTTTTGGGGCTGTATCATTCTTTATTTTATGGGAAAACTAAACTGATATGATGCCAGATGACTGCATTTATGGATCTGCTTTATGTTTTCGGAGCCATGCAGATTTTATCTTGCTGTATCATAGGATGCTGGGCTTTTGTGTAAAATTGGTTTCTTAACAGCCAAAAGAATTGTGTGCTGACTTTGATTAGCTACTTCAGTGGAAGGTTGCCTCTACGAAAACCTGGGGAGCCTGAAGAAATAGCCTTTTTTTTTTTTACATAACCAAAAGATAAATTCCTTGTTCAAAAAGGGGAAAAAAAAATTTAAAAAGTACATCTTTGGTTGAACATCCATCTGGATCTTTTTGAGGATTAAACTTTGCCTAAGTGTATTAGGAATAAAAGGCAACTAATTTGTTCACTTTTGAACCTGATTGTAGAAATGACCACCTGAGATGTGACAAATCGTCTGAGGCTATAGTTTGTTACCTTTAAGTTGAAGAATTCTGTGCATTTATCTGCAGTAAAATGTGATGCTTTGTCTGCCCATTGTTGCTGCTAATGGCCGTGCTGAGTAGATCACACTGTCAGACCCTTCTGATGCTTCTGGATGAAATACACCCCTCGTAACCAGCAGCTGTGGAGCAGGAGCAGGGCTGCCTGAAGACACTCAGTTCATGTTCCCAGTAACTTGCTCCTGAGCTCCCCGTCCAGTTGATCCTGTGCCAACAGTAGCTCGACCACTCTGTGTCTGTGTCAGCCAGGGAATTAACCTTCTTCAAAACTTCCAGTCCATATCTAGGCATAAGCAGACAGACAAACATAGTTTTGCTGCCACACTTAATTGCACTTGTTTGCACAGCAGAAAGTTAGTGTCTTGGGACAGGACAGATGTGAATTGCCACTGACGGATGTGGTCATTGCATCCAGTAATCCAGGAAACTCAAACTTCACATCGGGCTTCTGAATCCAGCCTGAATATAACCACTGCAGTGTTCGGTGTGCTGAGCTGGGTGTTCCACTTGTTCACCAGGAACCTAACTTAAACGACTATCATTGTGGGGTCACCTGGTGACTTATGTATCTTTGAAAAACAAGTTGATGTATATAGACAGTTCTCAATTAGTTGTTCTTCTCAGACATGAGAAATCTTTATTTTAAAAGACTGCAGAGTTTTCCAAGTAGTTACCCAATGCTGAACAGTCTTCAGCGCAGCATGTATTGGGGAGGTGGAGGCACTTGAGGTATACCATGCCTTTGGGTGTAGGGGCTCTTAGACTCCTCAGCATCCTCAAAAGCTATCCCTGTTCCCATCCCTCCTTCTTGTGTTATCCTGCTCTAAAGAGAAGCGAAGGGAAGGTCCTCCCTACCCCACTTAGCAAGTGGGGACAGAGTATCTCTAAGAGGTGAACCCATCTCCTCCAGTCATTGTTAGGGAGATACCCCTTTCCCTGTAAGATTTTCCATTTTTTGTAAGCAGTCCTAGTTTTTCAGAGCTTGTAGATGGTAAATTTTTTTCTGAAATTGATTTTTTTTTTTTTTTTTTTTTTTTGGGGTAGGACTCCTGACGATGCAGCAGGCGGGGGCTCGGCAGGTGGTGGTTGTGAGAACGGTAGCGAGCCCCTGGGCAGGCTTAGCACTCTCGGAGAGCCCAACAAGGGGAGGGTGTGCAGGCTGCCCAGGGATGCTGGAGCAGTGAATTAAAAGCAAATAAGCTAATGACTGCATGTGTACTTCTGCTGGCTGGTTTTAGGTGGATGTTACTAATTTTGTTGTGACCCTCAGGATGTGGAGGACTCTTGTCAAAGTAGCAGTGGGTGAGAGTGGCACATGTGTTGTCTATCATTGATGTTACCTGGGAAAGCCTTCCCTCCACCTGCGGTGACACAGGCGTGAAAGCGAACAAGGCATGCGGGCGGGCTAGCCGCTGCGTCGCTATGCAGTCTCCCTGCCAAGAATGCAGCCTCTGGCTTAATTTATCTTAGATCGATCTGTATAAAATACGTGGTAAAATAAACAGGGTTCTGCAAAAACCCCTGCGGCGAGGGTAGGAATAAAACACATCTCTAAGATCTTACGTCATTGCCTGAGTAGAACAACTGCGACTTTATAATATATTCTTCATATTAGCTCAAAGCTAAAAGTACTACTGAGACAGACAGGAGAACGAGCCTTCTGCTGCTACTGTGTTCCTACCGATAAAATACAAGTTTATTTCTTTGAAGAGAGACTTCTGTTTAACTCACATCTGAACGTTTGCTATCGCTGCGGATGGTAGGGCATACAGGTGGGGTTAAAGCACGCACAGATGGGTATGTGAAGGGAGCTGTTGTTGAGGGCGGTTATGTTTTCCCCTTAATTTAGATGAGAAAAGGATGGAGGGTTTGTGCTCTTTGGTTGATCGTCGATGAAAGGTGACTGAAATAGTTCGGGTTGCCTGACACTAAATCTCAAGAGCTGGCAAGCATGCGGTTATCTCCTGGTGGGGTTCTCTTCAGCTGGGTGGCAGTGAGCAGCTGTGCTGAGGAGACCCATGATGAGGAGGGAGAGGAGGAACATGGCAGTGCTTTCTGCGAAGCTCTTTGCTTCCGGGAGCCTCTGTCACAGCTCTGTGACACAGTGCTTGAAGTACTCTGGCTTAAAAATGGTCCCCTACCATCTTCAAGTAAGGGGGAAAACATTTTGTTCTTTACTCTGTTCCGTTTGATGCTCCGAGTGGCGTTTTATTACACTTGCAAAATGTAATTTATTTTGTTTGAAGATCAGGAAGATTCTGTAGAGCGTGGTGAGGCTCAGCGGGCGTGCTCCTGGGTGGTGTGGGCTCCCCAGGCACTGCGTGCAAGCGAGGGGGAGAGGGAGGAAGGGAGGAACGGAGGAAAAGCTCCATCTGTTTTCGTTCTGGTTTCTTCTCAAAGAACAAGCTAATACTGTCCAACATACCTAACTGCATGTTGTCTTCTGGATGCTTCTAGACAACAGCTCTTCCAGTTGGTCTCGGATGCTCCACTGATTTCATCTCCATTGGCCTGTAGCAGGCCCTCAGCTGGCAAAAGCCACAGTAGGAGTCCTGTTTCTTGTCCAGTTTTAAAAGAAGAGGTGCCAATGATCGACAGATTTCTGAAAAAGGAAAAAGTTTGCACCTCAACAAAAGCAGACGGCCTGGCAGGAACAGATCGGAAGATTTTCAAAACTGAGGAACACCATAACCTTTACAGCAGTTCTGCAGAGGTTGATGGTAAAGACAGTGAAGTGGGATCACAAGAGAGTCCCGAGTGCACCAAAAGTCATGAAAAGCCTTCTACGTCTGTGGTAAAAGGAGTCAAGAAAGGTGAGATGCTTAATTTTTGGTTTCGTCCTGTTCTCTTCCCCAAGTCCGTGGCTGTGGCTGGCTGTATGCATTAGAGTCCCTTCAGTACGTGGCACTCCTCTCATTTCTCTGCATCGTTCTGGTCGGCGTTGGCACGTTTGCCTGCGTCCCGCTGAACTGGGCAATGCTTCGTTCAGATACTGCTTTGGTGGGACAGCTCTGCTACAAGCGTATGCTTGATGAGGAAGCCTGGGCTGATGCCAAGTAATTAAATGGAGTTCAGCACTTACAGATTCCTCTGCTTTGAGTAACAACTCTGAAAAACAATAGTTGTGCAACAGGCTTACTCAGTAAAAAATGAAATCATTCGCTCTTCTCCTTCCCCTTAATGACTAGACGGACAACATCGACATTCATCCTGCTCTCATATCCTTAAATAACCAGAAGCAAGGTATTTTATAATATGTTTGTTATTTGAGGGGTGCACCCACAATCAAAATGATCGTGGTTTCAGTTTTGTTAATATTCCTATTCATACACTCTCTAGAAGAAAGTAATCTGCTTTGTTCCTCTGTAACTCTACAGTGTTATAATTAATTTATTCTGAAGCATGAAAATGCCCATTTATACTAATTAACTACAAGAAAATGACAGAATCCTCTTAGTTTTGACATGGTAGCAGCCATCCTATTGATCCAATTAAAAGCCAAAATTAAAGTAAAAGACAGTACAACACTGTAGAACAACACTGATTCTTACGAGTTCATGTTTATCTGTTCTTTTGATTAACCATTTATTCAGCTGGAACTCTGAAGTTCATATTTATTCATTAGCTGGGTAAATATTGCTTAAAGATGTAATACAGACAGAAAAGTTGCCACAGGAAAATGGCATCAACTTAGCCAGAAGTTGCATTTCCTAGTTTTATGCGTCAGACTTGCTCACGTTAGCAATTTAAAACTCATATGAAATTTTACCACTCATATATTCTTGAGCAATTGAAATTTTCACTTGCTTACCGTTTTATGACCTTATTAAATCCTCAAGCATGCATCACATTGAAATTATTTCCACAAATGCAAAGTAGCTGGTCAAACAGTATAAATGAAAGACTTGAAATGAGGCAATGCTGAAGTGGGTTTCGTGGGTATTATTTGTTCCTGTGTTAAGAATTGAAATGTTAACTTGAAATACAATAATAGACTGCTCAGAACTATTGTGTTATGTTACGTTCCCAACTTTTTTTTTTTTAACCTTTGACTGGAATATGATGTCATGGGAGTCAGGAATTGCAAAGCAGTGTTACCAGTTAACTCCCTCAATTCCCACAACATTTCACAGAGTTTTTCATAGGTTCTTTTTTGTTTTGTCTTTTAAATCAAAACTGAGTTCCTTCATACTAATACAGAGGATGTCAGTTAAAGAATCGTTTTCTCATACTGTTCATTTAAAGTTAGCCTTTAGTTTTTGACATAATGTGATTGCTAAAGACAATTATTTTCAGTCTGTGTTTTTTGACTGTCTCTACAGGTAATGTGTATAGGTGCTTCTTGCAGATACGATGCAGGAAGAATTCCGAGTTGGGTGGGACCGTGCTATGGGGCATTTGTGAGCCTCTGAGCCCACGTCACACAATCTGGTTATCTGTACTAAGCGATGAGTATGGGCATGGCTGGGGCGTAGGATCCTTGTGCAGCGGGGTTAGCGCCTGGATTCACAGGCCTCTTGAGAGTCCTAGACTGGGAACATTATGATCATAGGAATAAACTTTGTGCTATACCGTTTCACCAAAATGAAGCAGCTTCCTTTATTTAGCAGTGAAATACTACAAAAGTGAAAGCCATTAGCATGGAAATATCCTTATGTTTATATTAGCCCCTAGGTTTCTATGTAGTACGTATGTTATTCCAGATTTTTATTAGAGATCTCATTCCATCTGATGCGGGGAAGATGAGAGCCATTCTGATATTACATAGAGGGGGAAATAAGTGTTCTGGAATGAAAATGGGAACAGAAAATGAAGATTATGGACAGACGTGCCAGATCTCTCAAAAAAAAAGAAATGTGAAATTCTGGATTTTCCTTTTCTTCAATCAACAGTTAGTTTTTCAGATGAAAACATTGCTCTTTGCTGCCATATACATGCTAGTGAATTCCTTCTCCCTTGCTTTCAGTGGATTGTCCTGTTTGTGAGGTTGCTATTCCAGAGCAATATATAAACAAACACCTGGATAGCTGCTTGACCAGAGACGAGAAGAAGGACAGCCTCAGAAGGTAAGAAATAACTTTAAGAACTTCTATATGCATGTAGCTGTTTTTCTGCACTGCTGAAATAAGAACTGTTAAGTTGATGGGTTATAATACAGTGGATTGTTTGCTTCTTGGTTACCTGCTGTATAGATCCCTCTAAAATCACTGTATAAATATGATAGTGGTGATGTTCCCTTCTCAAGAAAGTAAGTGGATTGCCAGCAGAATTACTTTTTGGCTTTTAGTGGCAAGAAAACACTGGACAATGTTTTAAAGAATTCAACACAGGGAGTAAAACTTAGTCTGTACATTATTCTCATCACATTTCTGCTCACTAGCATTAAAATTCTATTCAGATAACACTTTATTCCCATTTTTCACTTGGTGAATGAATTGCTTCCCCCAATCCAGATGGGCCAAAAGACAATTCCTTCACTGGCTGTCAAGTTTAAAAAATAAAAATTGCACCTTACTCTTGCTGTGGTTCTTTTCAAATTGCCACAGTCAAGGTTGTTTCTTTAAGATCTCAATTTCCATAAGATTAATGCATGCCTTTGATGTTCTGCCTCCGCCCTAGAATTTGTCACGGTCGCCACATTCACATCAGAAGTGTAATTTCCGTTTATTTTACTTACTAGCATAAATTTAGGCCATTATTGTTTTTAACTTATCAGACTTAAGAACTGTGAGGGACTTTTTCTGCATGCGGTTTTACTGCAAGCTTGTATTTCCAGTTCCTCTGAGCCTTCAATTACAAAGTAATTTTATGTTAAAGCTTTTATTTTGCCCAGTCATGCTTAGAATGCAATCTATAAGCTAAAGGACTTTGAAGATGAATAAATAGTAAATTAATATTGAAATCTGATGTTACATTTTAATTTTTATTGGGGATGTTTTTAGTGTTTTTTCTGTTCCTAATAAATGAAAATAAAAGCCAGATCTTTCTTTGGTCTCAAGCCCATGTCCCTAACAGAATTTTAAACTTTACTTATTTTATCTAGACTGCTTGATCTTAAGAAAGTATCATGCAAGATACTTCTCCTTAGGGACCGGCTATTGTCTGTTCAGTGCTGGCTTTTTGGCAACATATTTATTTTATGGCAGTGTTGTTTGGGTTTCAGTAACAACACATCTCTAGTTCTTCTCTGAGGAATTTTAGCTCTTCTTATTCTCAAATTAGGAGCACATGGCATGCTATGTTAACAGTTGAGCAGTATTTCAGCGGAACTGATAATTTAGTCCCCCAAACCTGCACAGGATTAATTACAACAGGTAAGTGTATGTTCACAAAGAACATTGCATTTCTCAAGGATGGGAAAAAACCTCACACCAACATTATGATTCAAAACTGTTGTGAACTGTTTTCCTGTAGCTGTCTGCTCGCAAAGCTGTCGTCACTTTTCTGGGTCATGCTGCTGGTGAATTATAATACATAGAAAGCTTTTTTTTTTGTTTTTACTTTAAAATTTATTTTCAACGTAGAAAGTTGAAAGTGCTGAATACGGTTTTCAAATAAGTCTCTTGCTTTCACAATGGAAAGTTGTTAACTTCTGTGTAATTCAGAGCAGTGCAGCTGGACTTGTATTTTGCTGCAGGAAGAAAAGCGTCTAACTAAATGCTGTTCTTCTGTAACTAATAAATAATTTAAGTTGAAGAAGATGAGCGAGGCAGTAGATGGATTGCGGTACCTTTGTTGGCTAGTGTATTTCAACTGGAGGTGTAGAGAAGACTGAGCTAATTTGTGCAAAAGGAAACTGTTCTGCTAATTTTAGATGACAAAAATTGTAGTAGGACTTGAATTTTCTATGTCAGTTTCCCATAATTAAGATGTTTTCCCTAGCTATGCCAGGAACGTTGAATTCTTCTGACATAAGGCAGTGTGAAGGAGTAAATTTTGGATTTAGATGTTACTCATCTGAGAGCACTATTAATTCTTTTTAATGTCACTTTCTGTATTACCAAACTACCCTTCTGTCAGATGGGAACTACAGATTTGCTTTCAGATACATATGACTGTATCGTCTGTGGAAGGGATGCCATCCAGAGGGACCTGGGCAGGGTGGAGAGGTGGGCCTGTGCCAATCCTATGAAGTTCAACAAGGCCAAGTGCAAGGTCCTGCGTGTGGGTCCTGCAATCCCAAGCACAAATCCAGGCTGGGTGGAGAATGGATGGAGAACAGCCCTGAGGAGAAGGACCTGGGGATGTTGGTGGATGAGAAGCTCAACATGAGCTGGCAACGTGCGCTGGCAGCCCAGAAACCCCCTGCAGCCTGGGCTGCATCCCCAGCAGCGTGGGCAGCAGGGCCAGGGGGGGATTCTGCCCCTCTGCTCCGCTCTGTGAGCCCCCCCTGCAGGGCTGCCTCCAGCGCTGGGGCACCAACAGCAGAAGGACACGGAGCTGTTGGAGCGGGGCCAGAGGAGGCCCCGGAGATGCTGGGAGGGCTGGAGCCCCTCTGCTGTGAGGACAGGCTGGGAGAGCTGCGGGGGTTCAGCCTGGAGAAGAGAAGGCTCCGGGGAGACCTTCCAGCCCCTTCCAGTCCCTCAAGGGGCTCCAGGAAAGCTGGGGAGGGACACTGGAGCAGGGAGGGGAGCCGTGGGACGAGGGGGAAGGGTTTTACACTGAAAGAGGGGAGATTGAGATGAGATCTGAGGCAGAAATTCTTGGCTGTGAGGGTGGTGAGCCCCTGGCCCAGGTTGCCCAGAGCAGCTGTGGCTGCCCCATCCCTGGAGGGGTTCAAGGCCAGGTTGGACGGGGCTTGGAGCAACCTGGGCTGGTGGGAGGTGTCCCTGCCCAGGGCAGGGGGTGGCACTGGGTGGGCTTTAAGGTCCCTTCCAACCCAAACCATTCCATGACTCTATGATCTTTCTCAAAGTCATTTTCCCAGGAAGCTGAAAAATCTCCTAATGCAAGTTTTGGCTTGCAGGTTTAATGCTTTTTAAACTTCACCAGCCCCTTCAGGTAAGACATGGCCAGTGCTTGGGTGGAAAACCTGTGTTTCGGCAATCTCAATTCAGTCAACTTCCTTTTGAATTCAGAGCGACTGTAGGCTTCATCCTAATGAAGATGAACAATACTGTGTTTGCTGATGTGATTCTGAAGCCTTTGCTATAGATATTAAATACCGAGCCACAGTACTTGTCACATGAGTCGTGTTTGCATCTTTTCCTAAAGAAAATCAGACTAGACTTACTGCTTTCTGCACATTTGAATTATTCTTTGTGGTACATGGAAAAAGTGTTCTGGCTTCCTAGAGCTGTTGCTGCTTCATCTGTGATACCCTGTGTAATTGGTTGTGTGTCTGTCATGACTGAAATAATTCTTTCAAGTATTTATTACCCAGAAATGCCCTGCAAAAATGTAAGTACTTTGGTTTTCATAGGAGTAGTAATTAAAAAAAGTTTGTTTAATTTTCCTTTGGCAGTTCTGCTCACAAAAGGAAGCCTATGTCTAAAGTTGTTTACAACTTGCTCTCTGATCGTGATTTGAGAAAGAAACTAAAGGAACACGGATTGTCTACCCACGGGACCCGGCAGCAGCTCATTAAAAGACACCAAGAATTTGTGCACATGTATAATGCTCAATGTGATTCTCTAAATCCCAAATCAGGTAAGTTAGAAATTCTAGGAAAGCTGTTGCCATCGCAGACTCTTTGTATGCGTTTCTCCTTCTCTTAGTTCTCAGGGTAGGCGTAAGGCTGGCTTGAATATTTGGGAAAACCGGAGCTGGAAGAACTTACCTTATACAAATCAAGATTAATGCAAAGAAAGTTAATGTAAGAAAACCAGAAATGTGTTGCTATACTCTGGAAGTATCCAGCAAGGATGTGTTGCAGTTCTTTGATACTTCCTGGTTTACTAACTGTGTTCTGAAAAATGTTCTGTGTTTTTATTGGATTTGCATTTTAATGAGTGTCTCCAAATTAGACTCCAAGGCTTTTACTCAAAAAAATTGGAAATACCTGAGGTTCTTAGGAAATGAATGGATTATTAATTTATCTTTTGTTCGGAATTTGTTCTCTTCCTCCTATACACTGAGACTTTTATATTTTTATTGGATTTCATTGCAAAATTGGATTTCTTTTTGGAGATAATAGGTGAGGGTAGAATGAATTAATAAGCAAGTGTTAATGTTTTGCTGGAGTTTATATCAATTTAGGTGTTTGGCAGCAATTTTATACAATTAAACTCAGACTATATACTATAGCACTAAACAGCTGTATGGGATAAGGAAAATGTGTTTTAGTCTCTAACGTGAGTGCAATATAAACCTCCTCTAAACAGCAGTCTGCTGTTGCATGTGCTCAGGCTTAATGGTTGGAAATGCCAGGGCTGGAGCCGTGAGGCTGGGAGCAGCGCAGGGGGTTTGTGCTGCCAGGTTTTGCAGGCAGAGTGGCCATTTTAAAAATTTTGAATAGCATGTATGAGCTGGAGGGAGAATTGTCCCAGCTCATCTTGTTACATTCTATTCTACACAAGATGAAAAGATACATCTTTTTTAAAGATGTGTCACTTGTCATCTCTCCGTTCAGTTCTGCAAGTGGTACGAGTAACAGCACAAACACACTGGCGTGTGTGGGTGAGATAGACATCGGATTTATAGTTGTATTATTTTTTATTTGCTTAGAAGCTTAAGGCAAACAGTCCTTTTAACAGAATTTCTAACAGGATCATGTTCTGATATTACTCTCCTGGGAGCTGCACAGCCGTCAGTGTCCTGGAAACTCTGATATAGCTGGTACTGTGTTTTCTGCACTGGTCTGGGGCTGCAGCCGCCTGCAGGGGCTGCAGCGGGGGTCAGTCCTGCCGCTGGCGAGAGCTGCTCTGGGCACCTCAGCGGTGGAGAGGTGAGAAATGCTGTTCCTCACCCTCTGCTTGAGCTCTTTAATTCCATGTGTTCAGAGAGACTTCAGTCCTGAAGCACAGGTTCGCCATTTCTTCAGAAGTTGTTAACAATTCTGAATGGTTTGTGTGTATTGAAGGGCTCAGAAACTATTTGGACCAGTCCCACTGGGAGCGGGACTGTTGGGAACCGAGGGAGCAGGCAGGGCTGTGGTGTTCAACTTTTTTATTAAACAGGCAGAACCACCAGATGCGGTACTCTTTGAAAAATAAAGTCCGTCACTGAGGACTATAAATCTGAATTTAGCAGCCAAACTTTAGGCTCCTGCTTTTTGAAATCTTGATTTCACTTGCCAGCTCTTGGCTTGGATTGTGGGAGCAAGTGTATGAGAAAAGCGAGTTTGCAGCCAACACTATTTGCTTTTTCATTTTGCTCCTTTAACCATTTTCAGATCTTGACTAAGAAGGTGTTGTTCAACCCCAGCCAGGGACTAGAACCACGCAGCTGCTCGCTCGCACCCCCCTGTCCCCCCAACAGAAGGTGAAGTGCCCGAGTGATTTAGGTGCCAAGTGTCACTGCTCAGTTTGTGCCTAAGCACTTCGGAAAATAAACATAAATGCCTTCAAAAATTGTTTTCTGGGACTTCAGAAAGTCTCTGGGATGGGAACCAGCACACAGAGTTGAGATGGTGTTTGACTTAAGCAACGATAGAAGTTTAGGAGGTTTGGTGTTTAACTCTGTGAGGACAGCACTTGTGTCTGAGTTTCAGTCAGGCTATGATTTATGTTAATCTTGGAAATGTAATTAGATGCTGTCAAAGCCCCTCTGCGAGTTGCCAGCAGCTGGAGCCAGCCGTAAATCGGCGGCGGGTGGAGGAGGTGTGCCCGTGTCCCATGGCTGGTGAGGAGGGAGCAGTTTTGCAGCACAGTGACGAGTGGGCTGTCGGCAGCTGCAGTGGGGGGAGAGGAAGGGTGGTGGGGCCGGGGCGGCCCTGCTGTCGGCGTGAGGAGGGTGCTGGTTCGACTGGAGCCCCGTGTCCGCTGAAGGTGCGACAGAACGGACGCTGTGAGAACAGGCAGGCCTCCGATAGCCTTTAACGCGCTGGCGGGTACTGGGCTCTTGGGGCGATCCTTCACGTGCCGCTGGTGGTGAGGTAGCACCAAGCGTCTGCGTCCTTCATCCTCCTGGCTAAATGAAGGGTTTCATGATGTACTTCTGCGTTATTTAGGGCAGACTAGCTAAACTTTTACAGAGTTCTGGCTCAGTACCTATTTGTGAAGGATGAATTATTAAACTCACACACTTAAGATGCAGACATGCATTCTGGGTGGTAGCAGTGAACCTAAGGGCACTACATGATCTGAACAGCTGAGCTTCTGAGGAAGCAGAGGTGCCAAATTCCTGGATTTTGCTTAAACCAGTTTTGAACAGGTTTTATTCCTTCACAGCTTAATAAGCTTTTGTTCTTTGGCTACTGTACTGTCTAGTGAAAGTGTTTGTTTTAATAAATACCTAGCAGCTCTGTGAAAATGATTAAGTGTAGAAACAGATTTGTAAAAGTGTCAAAATAAACCCTACAGGGTCTTGCACAGCTGTAGTTTTAGTTAAATGTTAACAAACACAGTTATGTCTGTTTATATGCTTTTGAGGTGCCTGACTTAATTGTTGGAGTAGGTTGTAATTCATCTTTGGACTATGGGTTTTGGCCATAAGCCTGCAGACAGTTCTGGGTTGCCTTGGAAGGCAGTCCTTGGAGGTAAAAATAAGAGAAACAGCAGACGTCGTTCTTTTATCTTCCATTTAAAGATACATTATAAAATGGAAACTATTTTTTATTAAAAAACATGCCTGGGCGCCACAGAAACACTATAGCGTGGTAGAGAAAGATTCAAATGTGATTGGAAAAGGCTACATTTTCCCATGAATTCAATACAAAGGAAATGAGAGCGACGTCCCAGGAGGTGGCTGGGACGAGCTGCGGGCACACACGGCGGGGCTGCTGCAGCTGCCGAGCCCGGGCACTGCCGCTCGGAGCGCTGCCTCTGCACCAGCAACCGCTTCACTGGTGTAAAACCATGCTGCTTGGGCTCGCCTGAGACTGGAGTCTGAGTTTTCACTGTTGGAGAGCTAATGCTGGTTAGTCTCTTTGTGATTTAAATTTAAATCAGTGCTGTTACATCTTTATATTTAGCAGCTCTCTTTCCTGTATTGTCAAACAGTTGCAGAGGTTGTTAAAGAGCTGGAAAAGAATGAGAAGATTCGGGTTCAGCTTGAAATGAACAAAACCGGTGAAAATGTAAGTTAATTATCTTTGTTCTCAAAGAGAGGGATGGCTAGGAGAAATTGTTGAGAGGGCACTGAACATGTTTGCCTATCACTTTATTATGGGAATTCCCAGATTCCCAGGTTGCATATTGGAATTCTCATACACCATCTTAAAATCTACACGATTTTCCTCATACCACTCATTTGCCATGGGCAGTTTTTCCTGCACTGCTGATGTTTCTATGCCCAAACCATTTAAGTATTTTTTTTTGATTGCAATAAAAATTATTGAGAAATGTTCCCCTTGGTCATGTTGGAGGGTTTTGACCCTCCATGGCAGCGTGGGGAATATGTTGCTTCCTAGAATTCTCTAGGATTTAGCTCGCAAATTCCTTGCTTCCATATCAGCAATAGGGCCTGTTCTTTTCCCATGACATATGACACTTCTGTGACTTTTGGAGCATGTTTGTTGCACAGCATTTGGAAATAGTTTATGGTCCACACATGCTGGGTGTTACATGGGGTGGCTTGGCTTAGCCCTCTTAACTTTGGGAAAGCAAAGCAAGACAGCACGTACAGAATCATAGAATCATCGAGGTCGGAAGGGACCTTTAAGATCGTTGAGTCCAACCATTAACCTAACACTGCATATGTCACTGTACATATCTTAAATATATATTACTGTCTGCAGATGAGGTGGCAGGAGCTGGTGGGGGGAAAAGAAGACAGCTGATCCTTCTTCCAGTTTTAAGTCTCTGGTTTTAAAGCATGCAGCTTTATCATCTTTTTGTTTCTGTAAATAAACATTGGTGTGATTTCTGTAGAGCTTGACCTTCACAAAAGACCAGACAGAGGAAGAAATAGATGAGATCCACACTGATTATCGTAAGTAATATGCGAGTTTCACTTCATTTTGCTTTTAAATTCACCTTCTTTTCCTTTGTTCTAAAATATACACACAAAAATGATGCTTTTCATGTGTGTGTGCTTCCCCTGCAACCCGTTTAATAAATCAAAGCTGGAAGTTCTCTCTTTGGGCTGAAACTTCCTTTTTGAAACTCCGTCTCTGTTAAGTACGGACATTTGACAACGCTCACTGCCAGGGCTGGATAAGATGGAGATGGAAGCTGATGGCCGCCTCAGCACAGCTCCGTTCACGCGCTTTCTACTTACCTTCTTGATGGTCCCCTCCTATCTGTGATGGACATAAAGGACAGCAAAGTAGAGGTTTTCTGTCTCCCGTGCTGGATGTGCGATGCGCAGCTGTACGGTTTTGCTGGGAGCCCTCCGGCAGAACTAAGGAGCAGAACTTGTCTGGAAGGCCTCCGCGAGCCCCCGCAGAGCTGCCATGCGTGCTGGCCGTGTCCCCTCGAGCCCCCGGGCTGCGGGCTGTCCCGTGGCGGGGAGCCCTGTTTCGGTGTCCCGCTCTGTGTAATGCTCTCCCTCAATTCTTACGATGCCGGTTTTGAAGGACAGAAGAGCAGTTGTGACTGCAGGGAAAGCTGATCGTCCTTTGCTTGTGAGATATCACCCTTCCTTGCCCCCAGATTTGAAACATTCTCTGAGAACAATCCGAATTACTCAGAGGTTCATGTAAATTGGTTAATTATTTTGCCAGTTCTATACTTTGTTAAAACTTGGGATTGCAGCATATGAATCTGTGTGTCTTATATGTACAAGCATATTACATGTACACAGAGCATGTATGTTACATGTACAAGCAACTAACAATCAATGTAGCCACAGTAGTTTATATTTAACATGGCATTTCTAAAAATCTTTATGCTGCGTGTTTTCTCAACCCTGTGTTTTTTAGATTTCTACAGTTGTAAAAGTGGCCCTTACTGCTAAAAAGTATGTTTTAACTGAGCCAAAAATGCTTTTTCCATATTTTATTTGTATACCGTGGTTCTCAAATCATCCAGGGTTTCACAGTGCTCCTCGCATTCGCTCCCATCCTTCATACCTTGCTCCACAAGCACTCGCGCGTTCCTGTCTCCTCCCTGCATCCTCTCCCACTTCCCCTCTGGTCCAGCCCTCTCATTTTGAAGTGATCTTTTAAAAATACTCTGCTCCTTTGGTTGACCTCTTCCCCCCCATCCTGTGCAGGCAACTGGGATTCAGTGCAAATTGGGTGGGTTTTTTTTCTGGTT
This sequence comes from Dromas ardeola, assembly GCA_013398915.1. NCBI lineage: Eukaryota > Metazoa > Chordata > Aves > Charadriiformes > Dromadidae > Dromas > Dromas ardeola. The sequence continues at coordinate 724,811 of VYZM01005851.1, forward strand.
TTGTTGTTGCTGTTTGTTTCATTTTTTACGCCGAGTCTCCTCTGTTTGTGTTGGTTATTAAACCTGCTCCTGCCCTGGCAGAGTAACACCATTTGTTTCGGGGAGCGTAACTGAAATAAATATTTGAAGAAAAGAAAGGAAGAGACAAAAATTAAGAAAAATATCACAGTGAGAGCTCTAGCTCAATGATAAATTTTGTGGTGGTTGTTTTTGTGGGGGGGTGTTTTTTGGTTTGCATGTTGTTTGGTTGGTTTTTTTTCCCAGCAGAGAACTGATTCCTGCTTAGCTTGACCCTGGGAAAGCACAGTATTTTAAACTGTGCTGCTTCTTACTGTGTGCTTAAACTCAAGAACAGTGTTTTCTCTCCCTGGAACCATCTAACCACCTTTGTGGTTAGTTTAGCAGCAAACGTGCTTGGGAGAGTTGAAGATTGCAGGGCTTGCATCCTGCTGTAGTACTTTAGTAGAGAAATATCTGGTGTAAACTGATTTTTACAGATGATTTCCTGACCCCTTCTTTGTGTGTTTGTACACACAAAGCATTACTTTGTACTTAGCTCCCCAGTGGTGTTCTGTTATTCACAAATTCTTTCCCGTTGTTTCCCACTCATTTCGCCTCACCTGCGCTCCGCTTGCCCGCTCAGACGTGCTCGTTAGCCATGTCATGCTAGAACGAGAGTCAGTGCACATCAGACTGCTCTGCTTTCATCCGAGGAGCAGAGCAACAGAGGGACAACTTGTTCTGATTATACTTGAGGGTGTATTTAAATCTGCAATATGGTCATATTTCCTGTCTTCCCTTGCCTTGCTTCAGGCATATAAATTATTCCATAATGCAGCTAGATTTAGCCTTGTTGATTTTAGTTGGGTTTCTGTGAAGGCTAAATAAGGGCCTAAATCTTTAGCAAATTTTTCCTTGCTTTTTGTTGCTGTTTCTGAGAATGTATTTTTTTTTTTTAAGTGTACATGGACTGTTTGTGGTTTTGAATCTTAAGCTTCTCCTCTAACTCCAAGTAACTGGTTAAGAGTTACTCTTTTGCCACGCAGAAGTCTCTAGCAATGCAATACAGGGGGAAAAAAAAAAGTAAAATAATTTAAAAAGCATTAATCCCAAATTGGCTATTGTCCCCCACAAGGCCTTAGTAGCTGTGTGAGGAACAAATCCCAAGTTCGGTGACTGCCGGCGGCCCGCGGAGCAGAGCACTGCACTGTATGTCGCGGTGGGTGCCACGCCATGTCCGCAGAGCAGCAGCGCCCGGGAAGAGCCTGTGCTCGCCTCCGCCAGGAGCGCGGCCGCCCCGATCCCGATCTGCTCCCTGCGGACCGGGACCCTCTGGGGTGGCGGGGCTGGCGTGGAGCAACCCAGCAGCCAAGAGGCTGCCGAGGGGACGTGCCGCTCGGGTGCGGGGCTGTCACCAGGGAGCTCATCCTATAGAACACCCCACTTTGCTGCTTTTAAATGGTGGATGTGTCCAAATTCCTCGTGCAGCTGGATCCCTGGTTGCGTTGGCATCGCAGCCCTGCAGACAGTCCCGCTGTGGGACTGGGGAGTGAAACAGCCTGCACCGCGCTGCGGGTGGTGCCGCGGGGCTGGCGGTGCCCGTCCTTCCTCTTATTTTCTTCATCTGCTGTGTGTACTTTAGAACAAGAAGGTATTAAGTGCCGTCTCAATTTTCAAAACCCAGGTATTTTATTGAGTTTATGTTGTTAAAAGGATATGGTTTCAAAATTATCAAGACCACCAAGTGAATAAATTAGCCTCAGGCAGCTCAATTGAATATCTAAAATTAAAAAAAAAAAATAAAGGGGAAAAAGGAGACTATAGAAAAATATTTAAATGGGAACATATGGTTTTAAAACTAATAAAAAGTGATGACCAAAGAGGCAAATGTTAACTAGTGTCAGCAAATTATTTCTTATAAGAGCAATAGGGAAGAAATCATACGCATGAAAAAAGAATTATACATTCAATTTAGAGGACAGTTAGAGATTAAAAGAACTTTTATCAAATGCCCGTTTTTCACTGTAGGACAGATGGACTTTAAGCAGCTTTATTATACAATGAAGAGGGGTTTTTTTCTTTTTAATGTCTAACGTTTGCACCCTAGGTCCCTAATTCATAGCTGAATTAATTAATTCTGGCATAAGTTCTGAATAAAAACCCAACCATATACTCTTTGTTCGGTATTTCATATGAAACACACAACACACTGGAGCTATGTAATAGCCTTGCTGAAAAGCAAGATAAAAGAGCTGTGATAAAACCCTTTTTTTTTTTTTTTTCTTCTTCCTATCATTTTTACAATTTCCTGTGCTCTTGGTAAATTGCAAATGACATTGTTGGTTGGGGTTTTTTTGCCTTTTTTTTTGGTGTGTGAAGTGTTTTTTGAAATACCAATTAATATTTTGGCTTGCTGAACCTGAGGCTGGATTATACGCTGGCTGGCAGCTCTGCTTGAGCAGCCACCAGAGCTGTGCCTGGGAGGTGCAATTGAATACACTGTCCCCTGCAGCGGCTCCTGCTGCTCCCGGGGAGCTCGGTGACACCCTCAGCCCCGTGTCACCCTCGTCCTGCTTTTTTCACGGTCAGGCCTCTAGTTAAAGAGTTAAAAACATCTACAGGAAATGAAATACATTTGTTCAGAAAACATTTATTCCGTTGCTCTTTCTTTTTGTAAATCTTTTAATTTGCAGTGTTATTCAGAGGTTTACTGATTTATGTTTTGTGTGTTAAATATTTGTAATTATATCTGTGGTTGTTTTATTACTGAGATGCCTGTAGTTCCATGAAATGTGCGTGGTATGTTGTTTCAGCGCAGGGGTGATTTACAGGCTCTCTGGATAGTGCCTTCCTTTGCCAGGACACTTCTTTTTTTTCACTTGAAAAGCTTTGGAGTTACACCATAAAACAAAACAACAAAAAATAGTAATATTGGAAAAACTGAAGCACCAAAGGAATTACGTAATGGATGTGTCGCGGCGCAAACACGAGCAGCTGGGACAAGAACTTTCTTTTTATTAAAGGAGTTGTTGACCTTATGTGGCGGTATCAGATGCACAGGGAGAGGGAGTCGGTTTAAATCCGTTTCCCTCTGCGGGGCAGAACTCAATAGGATTTTCTCTTGGCTTTTCCCCCTCCTGCAACTGCAGCGGGATTAGATCTTTGATTTTAAGGTGCCGTGCCCCCTGCAGCGCTCGGCCAGGGCTGTCCCTCTCGGGGCGCTGGGCCACCCCATGCCCCGGGTGCCCCGCGCAGGACGCCGAGGCCCAGCGCGCTGAGGGAAGGTGTCGCGGTGCGGGAGGGGGTCAGTGCTGTGCGCAGGGAGCCAGGGCCGGGCGGGATGGGGTGTGGGGGGCAGGAGGGGGAGAAGGCGTAGGGCCGCGGGTGCAGGCTGGGGAGTGCGGGGGGACGGGGAGCTGCGGGTGGGGGGAACGCGGGGAGCGCCCGCGCTGCGGCTGCCGGGAGGGTCGGCTTGTTCCTGCCTCTCCCCACCCTGCGGTGGAAAAAGAAGGTGGTTCAGAGGCTGATTGGAAAAAAGACAACAAGAGCAAAGAAACAAACCAGAAAAGTAATGAGGGAGTTGTCTGTTTCAGCTGGGCTGGACGCTCATGCCTAAGTACCCAATTCAGCAGGACGTGTGCTTTGCTGTCGTCAGTCAGCCCTTGCTGTCGGCACTGTGTGTGCACCCCGGTGTGTGTTATACACACAAGTCTGCTGCTCAGAGTGATTTTGTTGAAAGTCCTTCCAGATAAAGGAAATCCCTGGTTGCTTCCTGTGCTGTAACACATCGCGATGAAGCCATGCATAGGGCTGATGGGCTTTCAGGCTGTACCAGCTCTGGGGAGCTACACTCAAGTACGCCGTTTCAGTAGAAGTTGGTGTGTTCTGTAGGGAAAACAACGTGTTCCCTTCGTGTCCAGTGAGGGTTAGGTAATCCTGGGTATTTTCCCAGCCTCTGAGTAAAGAATTTGAAGTATCTTGATTAAAAACCAACATTGCTTTGACTGAATACCAGAGGATTACTTAAAACATACAAAGTGACTGGAAGTGCAAAGAGAATGCTAAAGAGCAATTAACTGTGATTTAGAGGACCCGAATCAAAACAGGATGATAAGCATGACACAAAGGCTTGTGACATTGCTTTACTGCAGGAACGGGGGCGGGGGGGGACACGGGGACGGGATGGGGACGGGACGGGGGACGGACCCAAAGCAACTTTAAAGCAATTTGCAGCGTAGTTGTGAGATTTTTTCTCCAGCAGAGCGCTCCTTTGCAGGGTACCTAGAGCTGCAGCGTATGAGGAAGAGCATCGTCCAGATGCTCCTTGAACTCGGACCGACTTGGTGCCCTGACTACAGTATTAGATGTTGTCACAATGGTAACTGCAATACTGAACAAGTTTAGGGGGAAAAAAGATAATACAAAGAAGAAACAAACACAGTTCTTCTGTGCAAGTGTTCTTGGCTACTGGATAACTCTGTGAAAGCACAAACGCACGTTTGGATCATTAATAGAATATGGACTGTATTGCAGGGATGAGTTGGTTTTCATTTGCTGTAACAAAAATGTTTTTAATTCAGTGTTTTGTGTTTATTTCTGTTAACATCCTTTTCCCTTTCTATGGCATAGCTTAAGAGGCCGGTGGCAGAGATCAGTAATGCACTGTTACATTGCAGGAAACAAACACAGAAGTGAATTTCAATTTTTGGTGGATCAAGTAAATAATCGGTGGAAGAAAAGTGGTAAGAGGAAAACAGAAAGTGCTCAAAACAAAGAAGAAGTCACTGTCAAAGAATCGCCAGCAGCCACAGGTTAGTAGCGTTGTCTAATGTAGTCCCACTCTGTGATCCATGCTAATGAGTGGGGGGTTCCCAAAGAAATGTTCTTTCCTCCCATTGTTCTCCTACAGTCCTTCTGGGGAAAACAGGCATAAAAATCAAACAGACCCTAAAAAGATTGACTCTCATTGATTTTAGTGTGATACCTAAGCACAACCCATGATAAATACATGATTTGTTTAATTTCAGTGGATTGTGTATAGATGTCCTTCATTTAGGTGCATATTTTAGTTACCTGGTTGAAGCGGGATCTCGGCTTCCAGTCCAAATCTACTACTGCAGTTGCTGAGAGTGGGCACAGGCAATCTGCAAGTTGGAAATGAAGGTGGTCATGGGTATTGCTTGCTGGGTTTCAGCTTTTCTGTATTCTCAGTATGATGGGAGTTGGTAACTGGGAACTGCAGAACGTTTGTGTGGATTGGAACAAGTGTTTATTTGTCCTGAGGTCGAAGCAATAAAATACTTTGGCTTCTTTAGGACTGTTTATACAGTATGTTGCCTTTAACTCACTTCATTTTGCATTTATGTACTTCACACAGTGAAAAGTGGGAATGCACAACTGCAGTTACTCAGTTCTTTATGAGTTAGGAACAGCATCCAGCATACGTTTGTTACCCTCACTGCCCACGGCATCCAAGAAATACCCATGTGCGCTTTTAACTTGTTCCCTGTGGGCTTGTGCAGCCTCCTTTGGTTTATGTTACTGGTTGCATTGGCAGTGTACATATGTCTTTGAATGTGTGATTTAGGAGAGCATTCCTCAACCTAATATAACCTGTGGAGTTTTAATCTAGTCAATATACTGAATTTTGGAGAGAATTCCATTGACCAGAATTGGATGCGCTGTTGTCTGTATCCTTGGGAAAATATGGCAGTTTATTTTGCATCAGCTTTCACAAATCCCTGCTCTTCCTCAGCTGAACGGAATTAATCTTTGGCTGTCTCCTCTAGCAGAGCTCTCAAGAATAAAAATAAATGAAAATACCAATATAATGGTATGAATTTTATCCATATCGTTTCATGCAGGCCTTGAAGCAGTGCATAATCCTTTCCATGTGAAGGGTAAAAATTAAGGAATCTCAAGGATAAAGTTTATCTTGTTTGACGTAATTTACGGTGATGTTCCTCTTCTGTAGCAGAGGCAGAAGCAATGGGTTATTAGATAATGGGATCACAGACTTTGAAATATTAATTTCTAGCGATGCTCCCTGGAGAGGTCGGCTACTGTGAGGTACTGGGTGCCTGGCCTCTGTGGAGCTTTGTGCTCTGAGAAGCTGAAGTAAAGCCATATAGTCTTTCCAAAAGAGTGCTTGGATAGAAAAGGAGTTATCAGGTGTGTCAGCCTGTATCGTGGTGACTGAAGTACACGATACCACCTCGTCTGCTTCTCACAAACCTGCAAAATATTCATTGAGCTTTTTGTGCAGTGAGCATTCAATAATCTTTGAAATTTCAGTTTCTAGTTTTATATCAAATGTCTGCACCTGGTTGAATGTTTGTAAGCCATTAAAAAAACCAAACAAACCAAGAAGATTTATGGGTGAAGGAACAAATGCCTAAAGCCTGTTTCCTCAGTGTTCCTTGTTAACAGCAATTACCTTTTTATTAAACTGGAAAAGATAGTACATGAAAGGAGGAAGACCAGCAGTGGGCTGGTGACTTGCCGTTTGACAGCACAACTGCTAAGACCAAAGGCTCGTATGCCTTCCTATGCATTCCTTACCCCTTTATTTGGATTCTCGTGGAAGCAGTGGCATTCTGCAGAATTCAAATGTACTTTTAAAAAAAAAAAAACAAACCCAAAAGCCAAAAAACAAACAACAAAAAACCCAAAAAACCAACCCCTTCATATCTCCCATTGCCCTCTACTGTAATGTTGTTTGCTGTAACTTAAACCTCTCCGAAAATCTCACACTGTTCTTGGTGGTGTTTTAATCATCCCTTCCTGATTTACATTGTCTTGTTTTGCATCTTTTAACTTAAAATGTTCGTTTTCCGGTCTTTATATATTTATAATTTTTAAACATAAGTTTTTGCTTTGCCTAAGGGGAAGCACCAGAAGAATTTGCTAAATACTTGTGATACACCTCCTCTGGGTTGCCTTATTGCACAGAACCTTTGCTATTTTTAACTGATTAATTGCAGAGTTATATGTCATTAATTGGACGACTGACTCACTGTAATCTGCTGGTTGTTTTCAACAGACAAAAATATGCTCCTGATAGTTAATAACACATTTTAGCAGAAGAGAAAGGGCAAACTGTAGCCAAATTCAAAGACTGTGTGGTTCTTCCACACACTAATTCCAGTTCTGCGTGGCCATTTCTGTCGAGATTGTTTCTGCCGGGGTAGAAGAGTCCCAGTGGTTGGAGCAGGAACGTGGCCTGGCTCGTGAGGGTGGGCAGGGCACCTCTCTGAATGGCCATAATAAGGGTAGTTAACGAGATGAGCCTCAGCAGGGTTCTAATGGTCCCGTGCAACTTTCTAGATAAATAACTCGTTTGAAAATACTTGTGGGTATGGCATAAGAGAAGTTTATCTTTACATACCATACTTTCTAGTCTATATTTGGTTTCGCTTTAGAGAGGTAGAAGGTATCTTTTCAGAGCACTGCTCATCTTCTTATAGATAAAATCATTTGACACAAAAATAATGGAACAATTTGTGTCCGATATGTGTTGACTAGAAGTTATTTTTGCTATTAAAAAATGGAAATGTCAGTTATCTAGATTGACATTGTCTTTCTTAGATGCATAAGGAAATAAATCGTAATGCTTCCTGTGTTGAAAACAAACCTATTAACTTGATCTGTAAAACTTTAAAGCGATCAAGCTGTCTCACGCAGTGGATGAAGTGAATTGGTAGCAAGAAGCGGAGACCAGTGCTGTCTCATGAAGTGTTTGCTAATTTCTGAAAGAAAGTCTCATCTTCTGAAATGTGACAAATAGCCTTACCCTTTACTTCTCTCCTTGTTTGTGTTTGAAACTCATAACAATGAAATGTTCCTGTTTCAGTCTCTGGTTCTTAGAGGGTGGAGGGTTTTTTACTACACAGGAAAAGAAGTTAAACCTTTGAAACTGTGAGAGTTTCAGGAAGCAAATAAGTGGGAATGAGGCATTGGTATTTAAATATTTAAAAGCTTCATTTTTTCTTAAAATCTATCTCCAAGCTGCACAAATTTAAAGACTGGTATTTTGCTCTGTCATTCTTGCTAATCTCTGCCTTTCTTCTTGGTAGAACATACGGAAGAGCATGACACAGCTATCGTCCTTGGAAAGGCCCAGCTACCCCAGCCAGAAACGCCTGATGGTGAAGGAAGGGAATCTCATTCCTTGCCGGAAGGCCAGAGATCAGGCTCTCCTGCGTTCTCGCTCTCTTCTGGGTCTACAAGCAGGTTAGTGAAGAAGAGTCCCCTGTTCCAGGAAAAACTTTGCCAGGGACCTCGAGCAGTATCTGTTTGTCTGTCTATCTCTGTCTATTATCTATCTGTATCTATCTCTCTGTCTCCTACTTCATAGGATGGGATCCTGAGCTGTGGTTACTGATTCATTCTCCATGTTTTGACTGTTCAGTTGCTCGAGGGATGGAGCTGAAATACATTTAGAATTCACTTAATGTTTTTGTAATGACTCGATAGAGGTGTGATAGTGTAAATCTTCCTTTTAAGACAGAAACAGTGAGTGGAATGTTTGTGGAACCAGGAGAATGTTTGGTGTTTGTATTCCACTGCGTCACCTTCCCTTCTCTTTGAGATTTTATTTAGAGAGGTCCAAAACCTGAGACAGCCTAAGTCTTTTAATAGCTCTTTGAGTATTGCTGTAGGAACTAGAGTTTAAATGATCCATTATTTGCAGTCAGTGGTAGAATGCCACTGAACCTTGACGTCCTGACAGCCATTCGCTTTTCTTTCGTCATGCATTTAGCTTTGCTTCCTGAAATTGCCTTATTTGGTTTCAGAGAATGAAGGATCAAGGAATGCTTTATTACTAATGTAAAATTCTATGCTTTTGATAGTTCAATGATAATTTTATTGGAAGGAGACTCACCTGTTATTGCTGGTAAGATCTATCTAGTTTTTGAAGGTAGTGTTTGTACCTGTTTAAGATATTTACTTCATGCATCATAATGTGCTATCTACTACTGAGCAATTGTCAGAGATGACGACAATGAATACTTAGATGAATATCCTACTGCAATACTGATAGCTGTGGCCCCAGTTTCTGGTGGAAAGGTGAAAAAGTCATTGAAAACAAATACAGAATAACTGTCTTTTGACGTGTGTCTAAAAGCAAGAGAGCTAATCTTGATAATAATCTCCCTGTCTTGTTGATGACAGAAATGCGAGGAGAAGGCACCCCTTGCAGGTCTGCAAAAGGCTTCCTGTGGGTAGAAGTGGGAGATAATCAGAGGAAGTAGCTGAAGGTCAGGCAGCAGATCAACAGCTGAGCGAGGAGTAACGTTTCTTAATTTCCCACCCATTACACCCACAGTATGTACCTCTTCCTCCTTGTTCTGCAAATACTGAGAATAATATAGTGCTTGGCTTCATCATCGTTTATTAAAAGAACAATTCAGTTGTTGAAAAGTTTAACAGAAACAAATTTTTCTAAATTAATTTTGCCTCACAAAGAGTTTTATAAAGTCAGCATGGGCACTAAAGATGTTTCCTTTCACAGAAGTAAATATTGAAGGGTGAATGAAAGCCTAGGAAGACACAGGGAAGAGGAGCTCAGCTCGGGGGATTTGGGAGCATCAAATGTTAAATGTCTTTGTTTTTACACAATCAGGTTTTGCTGCCTTGTTTCCATTTACTTGAACTAAAGGGGAGCTTATAGTAAATATTTGTCTGTAAATAGCAATATGCTGTCTGGGCAGATCACTTATGCGGAGGCAGAAAGGGTCTTTGTTGTTGTTTCAAAATACTGTTACATTTTTGTTTGGCTTCAGGCTTGCCCTACATACCAATAAAGACCTTCCCCTCCCGGTGGGCTTTCCCCTCTTCACTGTATGTGTCTTTCTGCCTGAGTTGTTACTGTAAAAATGATAAACGTAACATATCATCATATTTGCTGTTTAATGTGTAACAGACCTATTAAGATTACTGATGTGTACTAGTTTTATCTAAGTTTCTCAGGATTTCATGCAAATGATGATAGTTTTTCCTTCCCCATGATGCAGGCAACTGTTATCTCGGTAATTTCTTTACTTTTAAAATAGGGTCCAGTGCCCTGGACTCATGAAGAGACTTGCACATTGCAATGCCCGATATTAGAGTATATTAGTTTCAGGTCTATGGTCGTCAGAGCAGAATCCACAGATCTCAGTAGGACCCTCCGGAGATGGTCCAGCCTACGCAGCGCATACATACCCTCTCTGGGCAACCTGCTGCAGTGTTTGACCAGCCCCACAGTACAAAGGCTTTTTCTTATGTTTTGAGGGAATTCCCTATGTTTCAGGTTGTGCCTGTTGTCTCTTGTTCTGCCACTGGATATCACTGAGAACAGACTCTTGTCTCCGCTGCCTCCCATCAGGTACTGCTGCACATTGATAAGATTCCCTTGAGCCTTCCCTTCTGAAGGCTGAACAGTCCCAGCTCTATCAGCCTCCCCTCTTAACGAAGAAGGAAGAATTCAGGGCTTCCGAATTAGCTTTGTGTGAAGCAGCGTGATGAGCGGTCAGTTGTAAGGACCTGCTGGTGGACACCACAGGTCAGGTTGTCTCTGAGGTCCGCCCTTGGCAGCGTGCGGGTGCCTGGCTGAGCAGCATTGCCTTGGGATTTGCAGCCAGACCCCCCCCTTGTTTCAAGAACTGAAGCCCTTTCAGAAATGGACCAGGAGCCAAGCCCTAGACTGGAGGGGGAGACACACCTCCATAAAGGCTCTTGCCCGCTCGCACTGGTCAGGGTGGGGACTGTCTCTTCTTGAAGCTGCTGCACTCGGGGTCTGTGCTGAGGGATGGAACGGGCCAGGGAAAACAGCTCTTCAGCGCCCACTTACAAGGGAAGAAACTGGCCCCGTGGCTTTGTTCCAGAGACTGGTTTTATGTGCCTGAAGCCTCAGCTTTCCAGTCTGCAGCTTGGCCGCGGCTGTTCCGCTGCTGGCAGGCGGTGGTGGGGACGCGTGTTCCAGCAGGGAGCCACCATCGGTTTGTGTGGCAGAGGCCCCCCGGGGCAGGATCCCCAGCAGAGCCCCTGAGCAATGGCAAGGCTGACTCTCGCAGGTTTGTGCACTGTGTCATGTTTGACAGGGCTGCAGATGATGGATGGAGCTGCTTCACTCTCACCGTGCCCGCTGTTGCGGTTGCCCGAGAGCTCTGATTGTTATTTTAGTCCCACAAAATAAATGCCTTCAGCTTGGCTCTTCATCCAGAATTTAAATGAGATGTTCCTTTTCCTCCCAGTTTTACTTAATTTATTTTTTTGATTGCAAATTAACCTTTTGGCATTAAGGACCTTGGAAAATTTGGAATTTTAATCTTACAGAGTGAGTTCTTGGGAGGTAGAAGGGGCTTGTATTAGCTCATCCAAGGTATCATTAAATCTCTGTTTTGCTGCCAGTTTGGTGTGTGAATGATATTACGAATGATTCTCCCCATGGCCTCTAACATCAAAGTCAAACTTTTATTCTTTACCTTTTTCTTTCTGCAGGCTTGTGTATATAAACTTGAAGTCTGGATGAAAGGGTGTCTAAGAGTCTGCAGGAAGTTTGCTAGCGGATATTAGCATGTGGCAGTTACTGATGATCTGAGTGTGCTTTCATGAACCAAGTTGGCAGGTTTTGTTGGAAAGTGTGCATTTGTTTGCATTATGTCTGGCTTAAGGTGGAGTTGTTTATTCCTTCTTTTTATGCATTCCCTCTGTCCAAATGAAATATTTCTATAGACTTCTTGAATCAAACACAGAATCTCTCGGTTGCACAGACCAGTGGGTATGCATCACAGATATTTGGACCTCCTTTTTAAAAAAACATGCTTAATAGCTCCCCGTGGTTTACTCTTAAATTCAGCTCCTGTGGAAGAGGAACAGGATTACTAGTGTCTGCACAGGATTGTTTTTTCAGAATCTCTCTGGGATTTTCTGTTTGCTTTCCTACTTTGTGCATATCCCCTGGTTTGCATGCGTGGTGTTTTTTTTTATTTATTTTTATTTAAATATAGGGCAGTTTGCTTAACCTTAAAAGCTAGCTACTGCACTGGTCAAGAAGTTCAACAAAGTGGTGGGGTTTTTTGGGTGGTAATTTTTTTTTCCACCATGTTCTATTGTGTATTAAACTCCAGTGATCAGCAGTTGGGCTCAGGAGTGTGCCTTGGGCATTGCACACTGTAGGTTCTCATCCTTTACAGCCAAACCTGTTTTTATGCTCTGCTCAAAGAGAGGTGAAAAAAGCCGTGAGAACGGAGTGCAAGCTTAGCTCGTGACACCTGCTGCCTTGTGAAGCCCCTCTTGGTTGATCGCAGTGTTCCTCCTGCCAAACAATACCTTTCTGAAGAACGCTCTGCTGCGGTTTTCTGTGTTTTCTGGGAAACAAAACAAAGGTTACAGGGACCACCCCCTCTCCCAATACTGGTGTGGGGGAAGGCTTATGAAAAAGAATTCAATGATGTGCTTTTTGTCTTTGCCGTTCCCGTAGCTGCTCGGTGCTGGGCTCGCCAGCAGGGAGGGTGTCCTGGTGCGGTGCCGTGTCTGGCCCCAGCACTCTGGCAGGTCCTGCCCTGCCCGGGGCTGCAGAGCTCTGCGTGGAGCTGGCTCCCGCTCCGTCCCCTGCGGACACGCTTCGGCGTAATCAAACCCGACCTAATTATGGCAAGATATTCAGGGACTGTAAGAAGTAGGTGTAGTTGTATAAACTGCATGAAATAGTGATGTATTTTGTCAGTCTCTGGTTACCATGGGGTTAATGTTTTGTTAATTGTAGTGCAATAAATATAGCACAAATCAAAAAAGAATGATTTAGTTGTTGAGGGTTTAAGTAGCATTGTGCTATTGTACCAAGCAATGATTTTCTGAGGCTTGTATTTTATTTCTGATAATATGAGGATATCCTTTGACAAGGGTAAATGTTTTTCACATTGAAATGTCAAAACTTGAAATATATTTGTAAGTCCAAATCGGCACACTGTGTTTTTATGAAGATAGCACTTCTAAATGGAAGGCTGATGTATGATGGATTAAAAGAAAATTAGGATTTTGAGCAGCCTATGGAATATAACAAAACAATCTTGAAGTTGGAGGGTTGAAATGTTTGCTCCGTAAAAAGATGCTGCAAATTAATTAATGGTTGTTATGTTTTCTCCTTCATAAGACCTTCTGTCTTTTGTCAATCTCACATCAATATTTCCTAAGAGAGAAGTTGGTCAACATTAGAAATTCATACGTTGTACAATAATCACTGATGTACTGATATTATTCAAAAGTTGATACTTGAGAAAATGAAAATTTTACACCTGCTGGAAAAAAGATACAGGCCATGCATGGAGGTTATTGACCCAAACATGTTGGTCTCTTCATAAATTGATGGTCCCACCAATACGTGGATAACGGACAAACACCCAAACAAAGCCGTGACTTCTAAAGGATAATTTTTCAAAGCTATGAAGTCAAACGTAAAGCTTTCATAGAACGTTAATGCCCCATGTAAATAGTCCCATTGTATTCTTTTACTTTCTGGGACTGAAGCCAAATTTTATGCAACTACTTAAACAATAGGAAAATCAGAAATGAAACTAGGTGGGATGATGATAAGTGTTATGGTTGTAAACTATGTAGGGGAAATATTCTATTAAAAGTATTTTATATAATGGGGATAATATTCTGTTTTTTAAACAACTTATTTATCTTTAAAAATTTGTGTTAGAAGAAAGCGTTCGCTCTTGATGACTAGAGTGGAAGACTTGCAGCAGTAGACAATATGTATTGTTGGCCTCGTCTGAGATACTGAGGTGTACGCTGAAACACAGTGACTTCAATTTGAAATCCTGGTGGAGAAGTGCTATATCTGCAGCTTGTATAAATCTCTCTGCCGCTGGAATACGTGGGGCGACTGCAGCGCCTGCCAGGTGAGATTCGTGCCCGGGCAAGGGGCCTCATTTGCAGTAAGTGGGACTTTTTGGCATTAAGTTTAGGAGCTATTGATCAGGGTCTGTGATCTGGATTTAGCTGGTCACTTAGTCTGGGATTTATGTGCTTTAGTTCATCAGCTGAAGAGGAGGCAGAAATAGGAAGCTGTGCTTCAGTTAGTCTGGAGTTCACTGGATGGCAGCAATCCTCTGGAAACCTCTCAGGAGACGTGGGTTTGTCAGAGAGACCGTTGACAGGACGGAGTGGCTGAAAAAGCTTTGCAGGCTCTTCCCTGGCAGTTGCTTCAGTTGGAGTTTAAAGAAAGCCTTGTCCTGATCCCTCAGCTGGCCATCACTGTCACATGAGCAAGTATATGAAAATGTGTTGATCGGAGGAATAACCACTTTTTTCAGTTCTTTCGTACATTTTTTGGCTTAATAAATCTTGAACTGCATTGGCTCAGAGATGATGTATATTACAGTGTTAGATAGGAGTGTTTTATCTTTGATTTTTGGCCTCAAATGTGGGTTGGTTCATTATGGAGGGATGACGATACTTCTCTGCTACGTTGTTGCTTCATACCTTTCTTCCACAAACTGGGAGCTGTAACAAATGGCCAAGAAGTGTGAGGCATGGTGGGGAGAGTCCTGGAGAAGTCATGTCAAACAGTAACAGCAGATGACCCCAGATGTGTTATGGGGGAAAGCGGTTATTCATGACCTGTATCCAGGAGGGCATCAGTCCCTACTCGACAGCCGTGGGATTGGGACATCCTTGAGCCCTGCAAACAGAAGTGATAGTACCCCAGAGCTCTCTCCTGCTTCAGCCTCGATGTCCCAACTGTTGCAGACTCCTAAGAAAGATCCAACAGCTCTTTTCCTTTTCCTTTTCCTTTTCTGAAGGAGAGCCTCAAAGGCATGCTCCCAAGCTGCGGAGGAGGCCACTGAAAGCCCAGAAAGCCTGGAAAAGGTCAGGAAAACCAGTGAAACAGTGGAAGCTGTGTAAGGGTTAGTATAGATGAGAGCCCTCCCATGGGGAGTCTGGGGGAAGGCCCAAGGCTGGCAAACCTGCTGTCCTCCAGAGACGGGAAGATGAAGCCATGCCCGGTGGTGCCAGGGGTGCGTGGTGTGGAGAGGAGGTGCTGGGGAGCCAGGGAAGACGTTGTGGTAAACAGTGAATGTTGGATGTCACACGGAACTGGTGGCCACTCCAGCAGCAAGCTCCTGCAGTTTGTCCCAGGCAGGTCAAGGTGGAAGCAGGATTGCATGGTGGAGAAAACTGTTTTCCCTCACTCCTTGTGACTGGGCTTTCACCTTCAGATGACATTGGTGAAACGAGACAGCCTGGAGCTCGTTTCTCCTGCCAGCACCGAGGAAAGAAATGCACAATGCACGTGCCAGAGCGAAGTACATAATGCCCAGCGAGATGGACTGATTAAAGGACACTGGCTGTTCACCGCGAAGCCAAGAAGCAGCTTAATCTGCCTTAAAATAAACAAATTCAAAGAGGCATTTGCTCCCTTCGTTTTTAGAACGAGACATGTTATTCACACTTATGTCAGCTTTTTTCTTGCTATTTTAAGGTGCTGTTTTTATCTGGGGGGGAAAAAAAGTCGGGGCGGGGTCAAATCCAAATGATGGTCAAGAAAGGAATAGTTTACTCTTGGTTGATTGTCTGTAAGTGGCTTGAGGAGATTAATCCTGCAGAAGAGTTGGGGAATGGCTGGAGTCATTGGAGCTGCCCTTTCCTCAACCTGGAGACGTGACTAAGTGCAGGAAAGGAAACTTCCTCCCACCCTGTCGCCTGCTCTGTCAGCGTGGGGCATCTGGAGCAGGGCCGGTGCAGAGCTTTAATGGTTTTGCTACAAAAACTTGCTCATCTGGAACTGATATGTAAAATCTTAGGACAGAGTAATGACCTTTATTAAAGAAAAGGACAGAAAGCCTCTTGTGGGAAATTGCCTTGGATTTGGAGTCTGAATGAAGTGTGAAGACGTGTTTTGCTTTGTCTGGCCCCGGTGCAGGCAGATACCTGTGGGGTACTGAAAAGGCAGAAAATGCTGACGAAATGAACAAAACTATTCTCAGTTCTGTGATCTCTTTGGGCCCCTTAGGCTAAGATTTAGAGAAACAACATACGTAATGAGGTAGCTGTTTCTTTTTTATTTAATTCATTTTCTTCAGTTTAAGTGAATTCATTCAATGATAAGAGCAGCTTAGGAGCTTTCTTCAGGGGGGAAAAAAGGAATTACTTTAAAATATGAATTCACTTGGTGGTCAAACTTTCTTTTGCTTAGTTGAAAAGTTTTTTGATAATTGCTTTTCAACTGTCTGGCATGTTTAAGGGATTTTCTTTTTAATTTGCAAACAGTTTTGGTTTTTTTTTTTCCCCTGCATGTGGAAAAAAGGTATATAATTACTTCAACTCAATATCAAGCAATTTCTCAGTCTTTGTAAAAGCAATTGATGTTTAAGAGAGACTAGATGCAGGGAACCATTTCAGTGAGTGACTGGCTTGGAAGAGTGGATTGTTTGAAGAAATTCTGAAACAAAGGGCTCTCTAGCTGCAGCTGGAAGGTTGACAGCGCTGCAGCTTGGTTTCGTACCGTTACCTACATCAACCCTCGGTCTCTCCCGGCAATTACAGCGTAAGGGTTGATTGGGTTCGCTGGGGCACTGGTCGCTCCTGAGCTGATAGCCCGTTCCGTCTGCACGACTGGGCCAAGGTGGTAACTCACTCTAGGACATTTTGTGCTCAGTTTTTAGATAATTTGTTAGGCACAGACTCTGAATTAGACATGCAAATTATGCACTTGCATTATTGTTCTGAGTGTTAGCCAAATTTTTTCACTTTTATTGTTTTGCTTGTTACACAGTTGGTGATAAATGATAATAACGCTACATTTTCAAGGCAAGGAAGTACATCATGTTCAGGCATCAAACCTGTTCTTTTTCTATTTTAGGGGACTAAAAGCACACAAATAGCCTTTTGTCCTCCGCCCCCTTTTTGTTTTTTAAAAAAATGTGACTGGAACATCGGGGTAGGATTTAGAAGTATGATAATAACTCATTCTTTGGGCATCCAGTTTGTGTACCGAAAATGAGTTTTTGAAGGACTTATAATTTTGAGAGTAAAAAAACTGCTGGACGTCAAAACTTTCCCCATCCACCATTGTTTTTGTAGCGTGTTTTGTCATGTTTTTCATTTGACCGTTTCATATTAGATTTGGTGCTGAAATAAGAAATGTGAACGGCTGCCCGAGCGCCGGCTGTGGGAAGAGGCAGGTCGGGATGCGGGGAGTGCGGTGGGTTGTGGGGGTCCATCAGACAGACGTTACCGAGACAAAGCCCTGCTCAGCACGTGCTCTGAGGAGCAGCTGGGATGATCCGGTGACTCTCTGCCTCCCGCGGGCCGTGTCCCAGGGCTTCCTCGCCGCCCATGGGGCTGGTTTGGGCTGTGCCTGCTCTGCTTCCAGGCACCCTGGGCAGCGGTATTGGGAATTCGTGCAGGGATAAAGATAAACCCTTTTTCCCTGTAAATGCAGTCACTGCTTTTGGTTTCAGGTGACTTTGTTTCCATATTAAAACTGCTCTGTTGAGTAATGCTTGTAATTCAATGGATTTATGAAAGTGCCTGGGGAACCATTGAAGAGTTTCTAAAATTGCACGCAAAGCTTCTAAATCCATTTTGTTTGAAAATAATTTTCTCCATATGGCGCCAGTGCTTTGCATATATTTTTGGTATCTTTCTGTCCTTTTTGTCTTTTTCCCTAAATGTGCATGTGTTGAAGGTTTCTCTAATCTAGTCTGGTGGAGGCTTTTGCCCTTGAAATGCTGTTGGTGGTTATCACCGCAGTAACATTTGATGAGTCTCACTTCAGAGGGGAGAACAGGCAACAGGAGGGGACAAAATGGTAATGGAGGAAAACAATCCTGCCACCTCGTAAGAGTTGTGTGCCATTTATTAATTTATTTAAGAAAAGGTAAAAAAAAAAGAAAAAATTAAAAAAATGTGTTTGCTCGTGATTCCCCATCCCGCTGTGCCCTAGGGGCAGGTGTGTGTCACGGTTCTGCGGGGGGTGTGGGATCCCTGGGGCTGGGTCCTGGCTGAGGGCAGGCGCTGGGGGCGATGCTCGTGTCCTGCTGCGGGACGCGCTGGCTGGTCTCTGGGAGAGAGCCCGGTGATGGGGGATCAGCCGTGGGCACGGAGAGCCGCGGTCGGGCTGTGCTGGCCCAGGGCAGGGCACTGGGGGCTGCCGAAAGCGTGTGTGTGGTCAGGAGAGCCCCAGTGACGGTGACAAACCATGTGGCTGAGCACTTCTGCTGGCTGCCTGGCATACAGATACCCATCGCATCGCATCGGGCTCGCTGGCAACGGCCGGGGTGCGCCCAAGGCACTCTCTGCACTCTGAGCCTCCTCGGCTGCGTGATGACATTATTTGGGTTTAAATTCCTTCTCGTGTTTGAATTATTATCTTTTCTCCAATGACGCAGTATGTTATGAATATTAAGTGTTTCGGCTAACTGCTGACTCCTGTTCTTGAAAATCTGCCTGCTATCTTCTAACAAACAGGGGAATAATTTGTTGTAAAAGCTTTAAAGTAAATCCAAGAGAGCTGGCGTCCAAGTGCTGTCCTTGGGTTTACACTAAAACCACCCAGCTCTTTGTGTGACATAATTTGTTACGCGATTTCTGCAATAATGTATAGACTGTTGGAGCTGCCAGACATCTTTTTGAAAGATAGTTTCCAGAAAACATTTCCCAATGTGTTATTTGATTTCTGCCACCCTCCAATTTGGCATGTACTTGAGAACTTTGCAATGGTTTAT
The DNA here is from genome assembly GCA_013398915.1 of Dromas ardeola. Lineage (NCBI taxonomy): Eukaryota > Metazoa > Chordata > Aves > Charadriiformes > Dromadidae > Dromas > Dromas ardeola. Next base: position 743,533 of record VYZM01005851.1, read on the forward strand.
ATCACGGAGCCTGAACATGCAGTAGAAGTTATTTATCAATAATTGACCGGAGTGTTGTGTTTGCTTGATTGAGATTTTATTGGAATTCGACAAAATTTTCTTCTTATTTCAAATACAGGCTGAAGACATCTGTGTAGTTTGGTTTTTTTTAACTTTGAGCATGTGAAGAGGTCTGACAGACATCACTGGGCTCATACTTGGAGTTAATGAAATACGTGTCGATGTACGTTCGTGCATCTGTCAACCCCCGCGTGGGTTCTTCCCGTGTTGACGCAGTAGCGATAGCTGAATTTAATAATGCCCTGATCTAAGTAGCCTCTGTGACTACTGTAAAACACATAGGAATGTAGCAAACACAATTCGCTCCAGCCATGCCTTGTGGGTGCCCGGAGGAGTTCCCTTTGGCAGGTCCCGCGGGAGCTGGGGAACCCCCGTTTCTGCGGGGGGAGCAGGGATAAGGCAGCCCCTCCGCAGCCTTGCAGAGGGGTGCTTAGCCTCTAGCACAGTGAGCATTATGGATCTCTTCACGAGTAGAAAAGTTTAAAGTACATTTAAATTTTATGTAGAAACAATTTAACATGCTGGGCATGGCATGCTGGGCGCTCGTTGCTGCCAGGGCTTGGAGGCTTGCTGAGCACTGACGGGACCAGCGCGAGTCCCTTCTGAGCCAGGCTGGCAGAGTCAAGCTTATTGCCGAAAACTCATGATGTAGGGTTCTTCGTCTTTATTTATTTATTTGGGGTTACCATCTTAAATCCTTTACATTGAAGCTTCTCAGCTGCCCGGCACTGGTACTGAGTTTGGCCTGATGTGTTCTGTATTGTATAAATACTGTGTGTGTGTGTATATATATATATATACAGTATTTTTTTATATATATATATATATATTTATACTGTGTATAAATACTGACTTAGGAAAGAAATAGTTTATTTTCCTTGTCCCATTAGAATGTAAAATTATGTGTGAAGATGAAAAACTAAATAATCTTTTCAAGCAGGTTAAGAACAAAGTTGTGACGCGTCTGGGTTGATTCAGTCCTCATTCACCTCCCTTTGCAGTTTCCAAGGCACTGGGATGCTTTTTTTTTTCCTTTGTCTGAGAAAAGCATCCATTGAAGTTTTAAATTAGTTATTTTTATTAAGAAATAAATAGCTTTATGAAATACATCTTTCAATGCTCAGTTGTGTTCTTTTCAGAACGTGTGATCAAATGACAGAGCCAAAAACGTTACTTCAGGGGCAGATGGCAGCAGGTTACGATCCTGTGTAGCGTGTGCTTTCGTCTGCCTTCGGGGTTGTGCCTTTTCCTCGGAAGGTGTGACAAGGAAAACTGGCTCCAAGCAGCTCAAAACGGGCCCCTCTGCTCGTGTGATGAGTTACTGTCTGTCCGGCACAGAACATTTCACTTGGCTTTTACCTGGAGGTGCTGAGAGTCGTGCAGTTTGGAATTTTGTCACTAATAATTTCAATGTTAACATTTTTTTTCTCAGATGTTAATTCAGTTATGGTCAAAATGTAAGCTTACACCTAAGCCTTGAGTTTTGAGGTTGAAAGCGCCTTTGCTCTTTGAAATGTTGTACTTTACCCACCGAAGTGTCTTGCGTATCCTCTCCAGAGAAATCGTCTGGTGTCTGTGAATATAAAGGTATTGTAGTTACCAACAGGCAGCCATGAACAGAGAATGGTATGTTAAATAATGAAAACAGGACCCAGTAGTAACTCCGAAAATTATGTGATGCAGAGCCAGAACTTTCTGGGCTGGTGCTGTTGGTTGAAATTATTTCCCATTAGTTAAAATGACTTCTCATTGCCAGTGCGGATTCACCGCCTTTGCTAAGTGGAGCCCTACTTTGCTGTAAGTATTGCTAAAATAATTTACATCTGTTTTATTTCCCCCTTCAGCTCCAGCTCAGACATTTTGAGAGATCTGCAAGAGCCTGAGACGTGTTCAACGTCCTCTGACAAGTAAGTGGAATATATGGGTGGAAGAGTCCTTGTGACCGATTTTGGTCAGTAGTTTCCAGTTTTGGCATCCCAGGCGTTTGCTGCAGGAGAGGCAGATGTCTCTGAAACGTCAGGTTCTTGGTGGATCTCCCCAGTAGCGGGAGATACAATTTGGTCAGTGGTTTTGGATCCTTCAAAATAATACCTGGGTGCTCCAAGGATCTGCAGATGAGTAGTTGAAAATCATTGTTCTAATCTAACTGATTTTTATGGAAAATTAAGAGAATCTGATCTTCTGTTTATTTAAAGGTACATTGTTGTCAGTCCCACCTACATGTCCATCAAGTTGAACATGCTGGAATTGCAGCGTCTTTTTGGACTTAACTTCAGTTTGAAGAGAGAAGAACATTGTCTTGTTTTTAAAATCTTAACATCTTATTTCTTAAAACCAAAAATCTCTTTCTGTTATACAGTGGTAATATTTACAGTTTGCGTCTAGCTGTGCAAGGTGGTGTACAAAGACGTACTAAGAAACCGTCCAATGATTCCTGAAGTAACCCAGTGAAACACATGAAGATGGAGAGGAAATAGGGGATATGCTGGAGGGTGTTGAAGGTGTGCAGTTATAGAGAAATTTGGGATAGTGCAGTGTTAGATCAGTTGAAAAGCTTTGTAGTGATTATACAAAGAAACAGGAATGAAGGCTGGTGGAGTCTGCAAAAGTAGTACAGTCTACCCTTGCAGCTGAAACTGGCTCCACTGGGATCTCTTGGAATATCACGTCCACTTTGGTGGTTGATCTTAGGGGCACGATGAGAACAATATTGCATTTAATTCTCTTCGTCTGCTTTTTAAAGACTATTTATGACACAATTTTCTCTATTATTTATTACATGCATACATGGTCAATAGATTGTGAAGGCTCTTAAAATTCATAATTAATGAAAAAAGTAACATTTGCAACTCTCTTAAAGTGTGTGCTTAGATAATTTAAAGGATGTTAAGGAGCTTTAATGGGAGCACTGATAAGGCCTTGATTACAGTGGCGTCAGAGGTCAATGTTGGAGCACCCGACTGGAAAAACAGAGAGGAATCGTAAAGCCTTTCTTGTGGAGAGAGGCATCGCTTTGGGAAGGTGAGCGGCCTTTACTGGGAGGGCGCTCACAAGTGCACTTTATTTTGCAATACTGCAAATGAGTGGTTGAGGTGGGCAGTGAAGTATAAAGTATTTGGTTGTACACGTTGCAGATGCTGGTCTCCCTTCCCCTGGTGATGATCTGGTGCTGCTGCCATGGACCAAAGGGTAGCAGCCACAGATGTTTTTAGATCTGCTACAAGGTTTATGTTTGACATAGGTTTGATAAATAGGTGTCAGGGATCATCTGAAGTCCTTGGTGACCACCTCATTGGGTAATTATCAATTACCTATGAAGTAGTATATCTTAGTGAGTTGGATCACTAGGAACTTGGGCTCCTGAATAAAAGCCAGTCCATCAGGATTTATGGCTCTGAACCGTGATCAAACCAGGAAAGGTGGAACTGTGGCTACCAGAGCTGGAGGGCTCGTGAGCGAGGGAGCCGGCCAGCGGCCTGCAGCTCTCTGCGTTCTCTTGATGCTTGAGGCGTGAAAATGCACAGCAAGAGATGGAGAAAACGGGTGGGTTTTTTGAGTTCATCTCGTTGCATTTGCAGAGGAGTGAGAGACGTGAGCGGAGAAGCCAAGGCAGCTGAGAGCGGGCCCTGCCAGCTGCGCGAGAGCAGGTCTCGCGTACTGCGTCTCTGACCTTGGCAGTACGCACCCGGCGAAGCTGCTGCTACCAGAGCTGCCTCCGACTCACTTGGTGGGAGCCCAGGGGCGGGAGGGATGGTACTGGGCAGCCACGAGGAGATGAGGGTGGGCACGTAAGAACTTGAAGTGATGCGTTGTGTGAAGGCAGTTCACGAGGCTGGCGGCAGAACACCACGCGAATGGCTGTTCCCATGGCTGACGTAGCATCCTGCTTTATCTATGGCAAACCGGGACTCCATCTCTGGCTGGAACTGCTTCCAGTTTTCCAAACTGTACCCATTAGAATGACTTCACCTGATGGGCGTGAAGATGCGAGGGTGGCCGATGTTGTTGGTGTGATGAGCTTGCGTGCTTTTGCTTTTAAAGACAGTCACCTTTACCAGGGTGCAAACATTGGCATAAAGATGCACCCAATCGGTTCAGCTTTTGAGTTTGTAGGTGCCTGCTGTGGCGCGGTGGGCAGGATGGGGCTGGAAGTCGTACCCCGTGGGGTTGCGGTGCCCCGTGCTGGCAGGGCTCGGGAGCAGGCCAAGGGGTAACAGCCCCGGGGTGAATTGTTCTGCAGCAGCACCAGCATGAGGAATGGTAACAAGAGGTATACATTTTTAAAACAATGGTAGAATAGCAATTAATTACCATGGGAACTGTGTACTTCTTCAGTAAGAATTCATGGCAGCCTCTCTTATTGAGGGAAAACTTCATTTTTGATGATTCTGTGCTTCCTGTAGGAGGATATTTAACATACTTCTCATGAGATTTCAATTATCCATGTAGCGCCTGGAGTACATGGCTTCTATGTATTACATCTAGCTTTAATTTTGCAGGTAGTAGCTAGTCTACCATACATGTTAAAAACATCCAGTTTAAAAATATTTTTGCGAAATGTTGTAAAAGTGCATGGCAAGGCCAACAGTCTTCACCTTCCCAGTCGTATTTTCCGTGTGTTCGGAGCCTGCCATCCCCAAACTTGCAGGTGGTGGACTCCAGTTTCTTTATCAGCAGAGAATGACTTGCAATATTTTGGTGATGGTGCAATCAAATTATTGTCTATTCGTTTTTTGTGCTCCCTGAACTCCATTCGGGAGATGCCAACTGGCAGCATTGTTTCCTGCAGTGCAGGAGATAATACGCTGTGCCTTCAGGGCTTGGCATCTGTGGCTTCTTGCATGAGTTGGAAAAACGTGCTCCTTAGTGGAAGAAGAAATGGGAATGTCAATAATGAAAACAGCACTGGAGTTCCTTAATGGAGCGTTTCTACCTAGCAGTATTGGTTGTTAACATTGGTTATGATACGTATCCACAGCAAAATAATTTGTTCCTTTGGTAATTCCCTTCACCCAGAAACTCCCCAGTCATTTGGCGGGTTTGTTTAAGTGGAGCGGTAATAAAGTTAGGCCAGCTTGGTCAGTGCAGAGGAATGTTAAGTAAAGCAGATCTACAACTCTGATGAAAGCTGTTCTTTCTGTTCTGCAGAACTGTGTCCCGCAGGGTGCCGGGCGGCGCGGGTGGGAGCAAGCGAGGGCTGGGCTTTGCCAGCCCTACCGCGGGCAGGCACCGCCAGCACGGCACGGACAGGCAGCGGCTCTGTCTCAGCACCAGCCCAGACCTTTTACGAGTTGGGTTGTGCCAGAAAGAGATCATCTCTCTCACTTTATAAGAGCTGTTAATCAGATATTTACAAAACGAGAGAACCAAGTGAGACAGAAGCTCCAGTTTTTGGCTTTGTGTTTTACTACACTGTTGAACATAAGGTGATTACCGTTCTGCTGTGCAAAAATGTAGGCATCAACGCTAGAAATGGGCAGAATACAAAACGGTAAAGCTAGCCTTAAACTAAATGAGATTTCTGCCTCATTTTCTGTCCTAAGTAATTTGTTTTCGCAAGGGTAGTCGTATTTTGCAAAATCTCAAAACCAAACAAAGCCGGATGCTGTGTGTGCAGTGACGCGTTCGCCAAGCTGGTGGTTTGGATGTTGTTTGCCTTTGCGCCGTGTTGTGTTATAGTTCAGCCTTCCAGATCCTGAAACTATTGGCGTTGAGTTATACTGCTGTCTTGCCTCTGGAGCACATGAAACGTTTGCCGGTGGGTGGGATTACCAGAAGTGAGGTTTCTCCGGGTAGAACAAAGGCCTGTAGCGAAGGTCCAGCCTGGGTTCCTGTCCTGGAGGGGCCTCTTCATCAGCTTTCGACCTTCCCTGGGGAAGCGTGAAAGGTGCGGCGCTGGTCTGCGTGTCACTCGGGCTCGAGTGCACGCTTTGTAGTGATGAAAATACTTCTAAATAGTCCATATCCAGACTGTTACATCTTTTAATACCTGGAAATCCCAACTGACATTATTTGATACTAGGGCGTGGGGACGGAACCTGTCACAGCGTTGCTGTGTGCTGCCCCACACAGTCTCACTTTGGCGGTGGGGACGTCCCCACCTGTTGGTGACGGGTCTAGGCACCAAACTGGCTGAGGCTCTGCGGGGCGAGACCAGGCAAGGGGTCTTCATTTAGATACAGCTGTGATCGGGGAGAATACGTTCCTTTATACTTCTTAGTATTTTAGATGCAAATCCTTATTATTGCGCTTACTTTTCCGTACTAAAGGCAAGCCAGTATTGCCCCAGAGTATGACCCTTAAAAGCAGGATCATTTTGTGAACTGAAATGGAGAAAAATATTTTTCTTTATGTAAATGAGTCCTTTTTGTCAAATGTGATTTTAAGTCCTCCTAAAGAATATCTTCCTATTTTATGCTTTTCCACAGTTTGGATTTGGGGTTTCTTGTGTCTCTGGAAGGGTTAAATTCAAGTTAAAGCTTCAGTGGAGGAGACATGAACAGGCTGCTCTTTGCTCAGCAGAGACAGCATGGCTTGATAATTCGAATTTACTTCATTCAGGGAGTGCATTCCTGGGAGTGGGAAGGAAGATCAGTGCTTTTTATCCCCCTCTCCTCTCCCCTGCCCAGCGGGAGCGGCGAGCTGGTGTCCCCTGCGGCGTGTCCTGGAGGTGCACGGGTGCCAGGCAGGGCACTGGCAGGGGGAAAACTCAGCTCCACGTTCTGGTCCGTAACCCAGGATGGTCTCTGCGGTGCCGTGGTGGGGCGACACAAGCGGGACTGGATCTTCCCATGGGCTTTTTTATCACCATTTTTTTTTTCAGTATTTGCCAGTGTTCTTAGCAGCAGAGTTACAGGTTTCGTACAATTTTGGACTGAAGGTCTCTGAAAGAGAATTAGACTATGTGAAACAAGCTTAAAACTCGTGCCGACGCTTTATTTTCCCTAAGCAGATGAAAAAATGGCAAAGGTGAGATGGGATGGTTGGGTCTCAGTGTAAATCTGTAGCTTTGGTTTCCAAACGACGCTTTCTCATCTGTCCGGGTGTTCAGCTGGAGGGGCTCTGACCGTAACAGCATCTCTCGGTGCAGTTATGTCTTAGTAGAGGGCGAGAGACGCGTGTGAACAAATGAAGTCCCAAACCAGGATATTGTGCCTTTCTCAGTGGGAACAGTGATCTGTTGAGCATTTTAATTTACATGACAGATCTAATAAAGAAGCAATAAACATTCATATTCTGTATTTAGAATAACTTGTCTATTTTTTTGAAGCTTTTAATGAAAATTGAGATATTACATAAATTCCCTAGAGTAGTCTTTCATTTGTGTGTGACATCCTTGCTATTTATTTGTGAAAGTGCACAAATGGAGCAGCGTAGGCATATTTTAGTGGCAGTTTGGAGCATATTTTTAGCAAAACTTCATTCCTTTCTGGCAATTTACTTAAACACAATTTCGATGTTCTCTGAGCTTTCAAAAGGGATTTTTTTCTTGCTTTTCTCATTGTCTGTTAAGTAACAAATCCACTTGCTGCAGAGGAACATTATTGGGATGGCATAAGTTTGTATTACGTGGTACCTGATGCAATTGAGACAGCATTTCAGCTCTCGGGCACCTCTTTGGGAGCACTTGCTCAAAGTCTCACAGTTCCCTGGTGCGGATGTCAAATAGGTGGTTGATGGCTCCCCATTAACTGCACACCTGGCTCAGTTCTTTGGGCAGTACCAGATCTGAATGCCTAAAAATTAACGTGGGGATTGATGGAAGGCTTTTATAGTGACTTTACCATTCAGTCATAGCTCAGTTTCACTCCTAAATACAGTTGCAGCTTTTCTGTAGAGCTTTTAATGAAATTCCAGAAATGATACCTGATGGATATATTACCTAAATGACTTTGTTTTGTGGAGGAAAAAAAAACAAACCCAAAACAAACCAAAGGACTTCTTACTTTTTACCAAAAGGACAGTTAGTCATTAATTGTGCTCTGTTGCAATTCAAGATCCCCGCCTGCCTCAGAGCATACCTTGATGCTGTGATCAGCCCTGAGGTGAGCAGGCTGCTAGAAATGCCATCGCATCGTCTGTGCCTGACTTTGACCCGAGATGGGGACAAATGACCGTGTAGTATGTAGTCAGGGTCTCCTTATCCCTGGACAAGCAAACCTCATTATTACAAAATGCACCGTATGGCATGGGAAGGGATCTGTCGCATCAAATACTAACACGGCACATTTCTGCAGAAGGTCGAGTACATTTGCTCTGCGTTTTTAATATTGGTGGCACCGTGCCATGCGACCAGTGGCTCACAGTCTAAGAGTACAAAAATGTTCTTAGCCTAATTAAAATGAACGTAAACCAAAGTTGAATCTATTTTAAACCCCTGAAGTAATGACTCTTATGTCCTTACTGCACCAGGAGATGTGTGTGGAGAGGCCCCAGGGCTCCCAGAAGCTTTCTGGCTTGCGGGGCTCCTTGCCGCAGGGGCTCCTTGCCGCGGGGGCTCCTCGCCCTCAGCTGGTCCCTCCCCCGTACAGAGCAGTGTCCCCGGTCGGGTCTGGGCACTTGCCGCCCGGTGCCGGAGTCCCTGCAGCAGGTACGGAGTACCGGCGGGTACCTGCCTCTGCTGCGGATGCTCAGACCTTCTGAAGCGCCTACAATGCTGTGCGGAGTGTGGAGGCTTCCCAATGCTGCCTCAATTCTTAAGAAGAAAGCTTTTGGATACAGAAAGCGTGTCAAAGGTCACAATGCGTTCATTTTTGTCCTAGTTCAGTGTGTCTTTTCAGCCATGCAGTGGAGAGACATATTTTCTGCACATGTTCCAGTGTAAGACAGTTTGGAGTTAAATTCTCCTTTGTTCTTCTGCAGTTAGAATTATTAAAATAGTCAACTTCCTTTTTCTTTGGGCGAAGAACATACCTAACTCAGGCAAAATCACCTTTAACTCTTAATTTTCTGGAGACTATGCAAGCGGCAGCCCCACATTAGCAAGATACTGTGTATTAACCGGTTCGTTTTAGGAAGACACTTGGTGTGTGACGGCTGACTGGCTGCTTTCCGAAGAATACATTTACCTCAGCCCTGGCTGGCTCCATGGAGCAAGTCCTTCAGCCGTTTCAGCCAAGGCTGGTTTTCTGTGGTCTCTGCCTCCCATTCCCCACGCGGAATAGGCGCACCCAAACCGTTGCCTGCTTTTCCCCAGGAACCACACTTGTTTATTAGTCTCTGCTGCTGGTGACTTAAAACCACGTGCCTGCCAATAAAAATTAAATTCAAATTCAGGAACAGAGTAAGGTTTTGATCCTTCAAATATAAATTAAGTTCCTGATTCTGAGCAAGTGTCTTTGTGCGGGTGTTAATAGGTGAGGCATGAAAATCTGAATCACGTGTGGGCTGCTGCTGGACACAGCTATGTATGCAGATAGCTCTGTCGGCTTCAGTGTGTTCCTGGCATGTAGGATTGTACCAGTCCCTGCAACTTCGCAGGCTCGTGGCTTGATAAGCGTTTAGTATTAGGCTGACATGGACCCTGCGTTTAGAAATTGCCTTATTAAACAAAGTCTCCAGGCAACAATTGCCTGTTTAACCCGTTTTTGTGTCTGCAGATGACAGCATCAGGCTGCTGAGCCATGTTTTGGGGAGAAATGCAAATCTCCCAATCATGTTTTTTGTGAATATGATTACGTATTTTGTAATCAAAAGAGATTTTTTTAGTGAATTTTGTGTTTTCTCTTGTACCCTTCACACTTCAGGAGGGTGAGCCAGGTCGGGGGCAGGGCACTCCGCTCCACGGGAGCGCTGGAGGCGGCTGCTGCCAAAGAGGAGCCGTGGCAGCGCGAGGAGTCCGTGTCTGCAGCCTGCAGCATCCTCTCGCCTCTGGTGTGGGGAATGTGTAGAGAAAACTAGCTGGAGATTGATTTTAGAAGACAAAGCGCTGATTTTCTATGTCATTTGGGGCTCTATATTATGCTTTCTGGAGCAGTTGGGATTGGCAAGTCTTCTTGTTTTTTCCCAGACTTGCAGGAGATGTGCGTTCTTGTCCGAAGGCGTTAGCTGACATCTGGCAGGCCTGAGTTCAGGTCAAGACAAACTCATAGAGGCGTCAGATGAATAAGAAGATATTTTTCTCTCTAAAATTTTGCAGGTGCAGTCATTTGTATTCCTTGTAACTATAGTAAAAATAATATCAGATGGAGTTTGGGAACTCAAATGGGCTTCATTAAATTACTAGCTTCCAGTCATTTGCCTGGTGTCTTCCTAAATTCCGTACCTGCCATGGTGGGAAAGGAGCTGCTGGGTCCTTATTTAATGGGTCGATGCAGATGCCCGGTGGTGAGGATTCCACAGTCCCCTGGTGTTAATTTCCTTCATTATCACCATCAGCAAAAGGATGGTTATTTCTTTGCTGAAAAGTGAGTGACGCGTATAAGCTTGGTAAGGAGAGAGGTGGATTTTGCACTTTGGAAGACTATTGCCATTTCTCCTCAGTCTTCTCTTTCCCAGAGGAAACAAAACCAGTTTCTGTAAAGTTGTGTTCTCTACGCCTCTGATCCCTCTAGTTGGTTTTCTTTTTTGTCCTTCTTTGGAGTAGGAGGGAGTGATGGGGGGAAAAACAATGTGCCGTATACGCAGTGTTCCAGCCGAGATTGCGATAGCTGACCTTCCTGGGGAGCATTATATGAAAAACAAATGTTTTGGTCTGGTCTGTGCCCCTCTGCCTCCCCTCCCCGTATTTCCCTTTTTCAGCCTTTTGAATATCTTGCATGCCCCCCGAGTTCCCCATAATGCAGTGGAACCTCATTAACCAGCTTGTTCTTGGACTTCATTACCTTTCTCTCTACTGGAATGTCACACAGCTTCAGTGGAGCGATTCCCATGCAGTATGTGTTTTCTCGGATATGTTACTGGTTGGATTTTATACTATACTGGCATTTGAGGCGCAAACTGGTGGTAGGCTCCTCTGGAGTCACCAGTCCTGGTACTGGGCGCAGATTCTGTCTCTTTGGCCAACTTAAAATGTTACTTACCAAGAATTAGTTACTGGTTTATTTCGGAAAGGCTCGGTAGGCGTGAAAACTGTAATGAAATACGTAATGACAGTGTCTCTGGGGTGTCCCCATGCTGTCTGGCTGGAGTGGGGTGCCCTTTGGGTACTGGCGCTGGGTCGCTGGTTGGACCCCCCAGCCTGCTGGGGCTCCAGCGTCGCGCAGGCATCGCAGTGCAGCGCTTTCCCAGCTCCCCCAGCCGCTCTCAGTCGTGTGAACATGGGACAAAGGGCAGAGTATTTGCAGGGTGGGTCTTTAGATTGATCCTAATCACTTATTTCTTGGAACAGATTTCTGTGACCAGTATCTTCTCTGGGTTACTGGTAGTTACAAAGCTTTAGGTTACTAAAAGTTGTAATTAACTTCCCTGGTTTTTCTGTTTCCTTTTTTAAATTGATGAAGTCCTCATTTAGTTCAATGTTAATTTTTTTCTGATGTTTGCATCCTATCTTAAATTCAGCAAAACAAAAGTAGAAAATGTGAGATATTTCATTCCAGAACAAAATCTGGATGTAATAAAAGGGCAGTAGAAAGTTGTATCTGTAAGGTCCTCTATAAAGTGAAATACTTATAAATAGCATCAGGATCGTAAAAGTATTTATGGAAGTAAAAATAAAAATTAGTTGTCCTCAAGCACTTTAAACTCAAATAAATATCCTTGTCAGCGGGATATTTGGTATGAGATGAAGGCTGCCACAGAGCGTTTACTTTGCCATCATAAGCTACAAGGACATTTGGAAGTACTTTGAGATTACTGTTCTCTGGGTTTAAATGGATAATCAAGTTTAGGGTTTTATTTACTGGAGGAGGGAGAATACTGATCTAAGAGAGCGAGCGATGCTGTGCCAAAGCAAATGCAAGACATGACAGACGGGCACAGCTCTGCCCGTCGCCCTGCAGCGGTGCTCGCCACCGCGTGACTGCAGGGGATGGAGGGTGAGGCTGGGAAAGGCCTTGCCCATCCATGCGCAGTACAGCAACGCCGCTGGGCCGGCCGGCGGCGCTGAGGGCTGGGCCGGGTTGGGTCGGGCATGGATATGCATCGTCTCTTCCCTGCGCTCTGCAGGTGCTTGCGTTCAATCCCCCCGCCGGCTCCAGAGGCGCAACCTGGATCCCATTGTGCCGGGATTGGCGCTGGTCCTCCGGGACGCGGCCGAGGGTCTCGGAGCTGCAGGAGCTCTGCCTCCACCCTGGCGCCGAACTGCGCGCGGAGATGCGAGCTCTTCCCGTTCATCCCTGTTAGCGGATGTCTCGTGGCAGTCAGCAGGGACACGGACTTTGGCATTGGAGAGTTTTCCGTTGTGAATTACCAGTTTAAGCCAAATGAATAATCCCTGCAAGATGGATTCATCCTAGCAAATGGTAAAAAAAATAGTGCATTTATAAGGACTGTCTAATTAGTAATAGCTATTGGTGGATGAGCAGTATCTTTCATGTCAACACTACGTGGAATTTTAAGCTCTGAGGCTGAATGATGGAAATTAGCTGCTTAATTTAAATATGGCTAGTTTAACAATTTTTTTTTCTTTAAAATTAACTCTATGACTAAAAAGAAAACACTTCTTTGAGTTTCCAGTGGAAAATTCTTTGTCCATAAATGAGAAGAGCCTCTGGCAAAGAGAGCCTGTTTGAAGATGGGAGTCCCACGCGCTTTCCTTCTTGGGTAACCGTGGCCAAAACTCCTCGTCCTTGCCCTGGGTGGCTGAGCCGCGCAGGAGGGCTCGCTTTCAGGTTGACCTTTTCTGATATAATGTAACGGGGTTTCGTCAACGCCAGGGGCTCTTCTCATTTATGGACAAGGAATTTGAAAGGTTGTTGCTGCTTCTTCCCTGTCCAAACCGGTCCCTGGTGACGGGAGAGGCTCCGTGGCACCCTGTCCTGCGGGCTCAGGGTGGATGGGCTGGTTCATGGGGGCTGTATTTCTCTTCACTGTCAGCAGTAACACACACGTGTGTGTGCCCACACACCACTTACTTACAGCTTTAATGCAGCCTTCAGTATTCGCTGAAATGTTCAGAACCCTATTTTCCTTTTTCTTTTTTTCCAGCAGCAGTTTTCTGGACCTGCGAGCTAACAAGAGAAAGTCACGCCAGCCCCGAGTGCGAGACAGCGATCAGCTGCTTCCCAAGAGCAAGCGGAAGAAGAGCTAGCGCTGCGCTGCTGCGGAGCGTCCAACTGCGCCGGAGGCGTAGCGCTGGGAAATGCTTCTTGCTTTTTTCCAGATTTCAGTGTATCTGGGTACTTAATAAAATGCTGAATTTTCGCATAACTGCCATTCAACCTGCCTTAAAATAGCCAGATGGGTGTGCTGATGGATTTTTGTTCCCAGCGCTGTGGGCTGTTGAAGTTTAAGGTCGGTCATGGAGCGCTGGAGAGCTGCTGGAGCCCGGAGCGGGTCCGTGGGGCTGCGCGGAGCCACTGTCCCCATTCGCGTCCCACAGGCGCTTCCTCTGCCTTCCGGGAAGCAATCACAGGACAGCGTTTTCCCCAGCGTCGGGCTGATGGGGATGCTCAGGTTCCCTGGCTGGGCCGGGGCCGGGGCCTGGGGGAGCTGAGGCACGGGGCAGGCTTCTGTTCTATGGAAACATGCTTTTTTTTTTTTTAATATATCCATGTAAACTTTCTCATTAGTATGTGTCATTATTTCAGTTTAAACTCATTAAATTTCAAAGAAATTGGAAGGTTGTTGGAGATTAAATACTTTAGCTTTAAAATAAATGTTAGCATTAAAGTCTTATCTTGGAAAATGATGAAGTTTTGTAATGAAATAAAGCAATGCAAGAAAACTAAAGTAAACCTGAACAACTGGGCAGGTTTTTAAAAACACAGCTTGTAAGCAAAGTACACACCATGCGAAATATTCCAAGATGTTCTTACTGAGCCCTGGAGCTTTGGCCATAGCCTTTCATCGGACCTCTGCAAAGAAAGCGCAAAATCTGTTGAAGATTGAGGGTTTCGTGTCTTTTGACTTCAGACTGTAGCTGTAATTGGGATTGGACACTTTGCTTTCCAAAATACTCCTCAATGATCTGAAAGGTCTCTTCCAACCTAAACGATTGTGTGATTCTGTGATTCAAACCATGGTTCCCAGCAATATTTTTGTGTGGAATGGGCTAAATCTGTGGCGAATACAAGCTGTAATCACTGCATTGAGGTAAGTAGATGCAGAGGAAGAACAGGAAGCTGATTTTGTTTGTTTTGTTTTTTCCTAAAAGCAAACCTTTTAGAAGAGTGTAATTATTGACTTCTGGTTTTGGGCCTGCCTTTTAAAATAGTGATTAATACAAGACAGATTTAAATTTTGTGCAGTTAGCCAGAGAAGAATAAAAATGTTTGTGTGCATAATGGTCAATGAAATTCACGCAGATGGGTTTACCTCAGCCGCTGAGCATCCCTTGCAGGTTTTTATTGTTATGTTTTAATGGTATTTGAGTTAGCAGCACTTCATTTGTCTTTAATATGGTAATGATATCCCCTGTCATACGCAGAGAACAGCTTCAGAAAACTCTGTCAGTACAACTGGAAGGTCAGACACGAGATGCAGCTGCAGAGGAGATGGTGAATATACCTCTAGTGAGGCCGTGTCCTCGCTCTTCGGCGGGGGCTGCCCGGCTGATGGGGGTGGCGCGGGACGCCCGGCAGTGCCGGTGCGCGGGGATGGGGGTCCCGCAGTCCTTAGCTGCCTGGGAGCTTTCCTTTTTGAGAGATGGGGCCATAAATCTGTTCTGTCGGTAGCAGGTACTTCTTGTGTAGCTTTGGAACCGGGTGCCGCTTGCAGGGCTAAATTTGTCATCAATGACAATAACCAGTGATGTGAGATGAAAATGCATTTCAATACCCAATAAGGGGAAGAAGTCTAATTTATTAAGTAAGTATGGGCTAGAAAGTACTTAGAAAAAAAAATCAATATAAAAGGTGAATAAAAGCAGATGAAATGTGAAGTACGCGCCGTGTGGGTGGCTGGAGGCTGGCGAGCGGCTTTGTACCCCCCGGAGCTGGACGAGACGCTGTTGTTGGGGCCGTGGAGGTCCCGGGCGGCAGCAGAACGTCCCCACTGTCACTGTGACTTCAGAGTGCGTCCCCTGGCACTTGAAGAACACAAGAAAAACTGTTGCCCTTGAAGCTATACTGTTTAATGTATAAAAAGTCATAAGTTTTGGAAATGACTGTTTTCTTTCCATTCATTCAATCAAATCATTATTTCTCCGAGCAGAAAGCCAGAGCTCGGTCCTGCTTTGGTGTGTGTTTTGGAGGGTTCCCTTCCTGTCAGCCTGGGCAGATGTGGGGAGACATGACCCTTCCTAACAATGTTTTAGTCTTGTGCAAATGTTTTGACTCTAGACCCTTCTGTTGTTGTTTGCAGTGAACCAGAGGGTGACCTGCCAGCTTGGCTCTGGGGCAGGCTTTCCCCAAAGAGCTGTTTTCAGTTAAACCCAAAATGTTTATTTCTTACGTGCATCCACTTTGTCCTCTGCAAACACAAGCCCTGGATGTTTATTTGTTGTACGTTGCTTTTGGCACGGAATGCTGCCCTCGCTCCTGCCGCCGGCGTGGCCGTGCAGCCGGTGCTGGGACGCGCTGTGCCATGCCGGGTGCCAGCTCTGGAAGTGCCACCTGCGGCTGCGTCCCCGGCTCTTCCCCGTCACCCCGGGGACCCGCAGAGACGGGAGGGAGCCCAGAACTGTGCCTGCGGCTTCGGGCCATGGCTCGCGCTGAGCCGGGCGGCCCTGGCAGCAGCCGCTGCTCCGGGGAGTCTTCTGGGGGGGTTGAGCAGATGCACGGGGGTCGAGGTATGGGGAGTCTTAAGGAAACCCTTCTCAAGGCTGTGCTGTTCTTATAATTTGTTTTTCTTGTATTTTTTTTCAGGTGGCTAGGCGCCGGGACTGACCGGGACGTGCTGCCAGGCTTCCCCTTGGCGAGGGGCTGCCACGGCTCGGGAGGGTTCGGCTCGGAGCTGGGACCGGCTGCGGAGCCGGTGGTTACGGCAGCGCTGGCCCTTCACATGGCGTCACGGCGAGTAATGGGGTACCAGGGTGCAACAGTCTGATGGCTGGTTGGGTTTAGTGAGCTCCCAAATACTCCCTTGTTGGTGTATTGGCTGTTCTGTTTGCAAAAAGCCCGTATTCACTTTGTTGTGCCATGGTTTAGTACATAACAGCCGGTGTTTGCACTGTGTATTTGGGCTGATGTAGAACCAAATTCAGCCACATTGTATTTTCTAAAAGGTGACATTTCCACGCGTCTATTAGAGAATACTTGGGGTTTTGCTGGGTTATTTTGTGCCTGCTAGAATTCAGCTCAGAAAAAGGAAACCTTGAAACCCAGCCTCCTTCCAAACCGGCTCAAAAGGTGTGTTTAAAGGGGAAAAAAAAAAAAAAAAAAGCCTGAAATATTTCTCATAGTTTGACCTCTTTAATGACTCCCTGAAGGTTTCAGAGCCTAAATGCCAGCCGTGATATCAGGCAGTGCAGGCAGAAACACCCTTAGCTTTACCCCCCATCCCAGCGGGGGACAGGGATGGGTTTGGGGACAGGGACGCTGTGGGGGGAGCAACCCCCCTCCCTCTCCCTTGGAAACGCCAAATCTCCCCAGGCTCTGGGGAAACCTCCCCCTGATGCCGGCAGCTTCTCTGAAACAGTTGGAGCATCGTTTGTCATCCCAGCCCGTGGCATGGCCACGTCTCGGTACGTGCCCACAGGAGCTGGATGAGCCTCTTCTTTGGAAAGTATTTGCAATTCTGCATTTAAAGCCAAATGCAGAGCCAGGGAGGCTCTGATGGTTTTGGTACCTCAGCAATTGCTTGGCGAGGCTGAGAGGGAAAGTGCTGCCTGAATACAAAGTTGTGCCACAATTAGTTGCTTGGGCATCAGGTTTTCTACCAAGCTTGTAATTTCCCTAAGAGCAGTACAGATTTATGCAAGAATTGGATAGTTGCACTGAAAACTGCCATTTTTTTTAGGGAGAAGATTAAAATGTGAGAGGTGTGATTGATTCATCACAAAAGGCAGGCATTTATTTTCCTGTATTACTTGTTCTGCCTGTTCCTCTGTGCGCGCAGAGCTGGGTTGCCCTCACTGCTGTTGGCACGGGGAGCGGGGCGGCTGCTGAGGGCACCCAGCGCTTGGGCGCCTGGTTGATGCATTGCATCATTGCAACGATAGGGTTAGGCGAATATTTGGATACTTTCTCATCTCTGCTGGCAGAGATGCTGACAACGGGTTTGAAATGGTTTACTGCTCGTTTCCCCATCAGACGGGCTTGCTGTAAAGCAGAGTTTTGCCTGGTGATGTTTCTGCAGCTCAGCCCGGTTTTGGGTGCAGCAAAGTCGCGTTCTGAAAGGGAGCTCCAGGGAATTCCCTCGTGTTCAGGACGGGGGCTTCTATTAACAATTTGCCCAACCTATTCAGATAGAAAATTACATCTTGGATTGATCCTGCAGCTCAAAGACCGCATCCGAGGTCACTGCTGCTCCCTTTGCAGGGTGTTTGCAGGGCTGTAGGTCACGGCGGGGTGGTCCGTGTGTGGGCAGGGACCCTGTTTGGGGTGTTTGTCTGTAAATGCTTCAAGTGAGTTCAAAATCTCTCCTTTTAGGGCATCTCTTAATATAAGATACAGATTTGAGTCTTCCTGGAAAAATCTCTCCATCCTTCATCGTGCCATGGTTTTAACACCGGTAATTTTAAAAATTGAAATTTCCAGGAAATAGTGTCGGTGGCAACGCCGCTAAGAAGAAAAATTCTTTGCACAAGACTGTAAGAAGGCAGATAAATGAGGAAAGCTAAACTACAAAACAACAAAAAAAATCAGGAAGGTTTTAAGTGAAATTACGTTTTCAGACTGTAGGAAGAAAGTAACGGTGAAGTTCCACATTGGATAACCACCAAGGTCTCCAGCTACCGCTCAGGCTGCTTGCTTTACTATAAAACCAGGTAAACAGAGCTACCACTTCTATGTGAGTGATACTATTTATAGGCACACGTGAGCACGCACACCCAGAAAGGCCCTGAGGAATCTTCTCTTTCAAGTTGGAATGTGAGATTAAATGAGCTCCTAATTGACAATAGGTTTCTTAATTTTACCTTACCATTGGTAAGTGGTACCTCTGGACCACTTGTGTCCAGAGGAGAGCTACCGAGCTGGTGAGGGGTCTGGAGACCAAGTCATACGAGGAGAGGCTGAGGGAACTGGGCATGTTTAGTTTGGAGAAGAGGAGGCCGAGGGGAGACCTCATTGCCCTCTACAGCTACCTGAAAGGAGGTTGCAGCGAGGTGGGGGTTGGCCTCTTCTCCCAAGTGAGTAATGACAGGACCAGAGGAAATGGTCTGAAGTTGCGGCAGGGGAGGTTTAGATTAGATATTAGGAAGAATTACTTTACTGGAAGAGTGGTCAGGCACTGGAACAGCCTGCCCAGGGAGGGGGTTGAGTCACCATCCCTAGAGGTATTTAAGAAACGTGTAGATTTGTCACTTCAGGGCATGCTCTAGTGGCAGAGATTGTAGGGGGTTTTTGTGTGTGTATGGTTGGACTCGATGATCTCAAAGGTCCTTTCCAACCGTGAAGATTCTATGATTTCTTCTCGCTGCCAAATGTGTTTGCACGTGTGCCGGCTTCCGATGAGCAGCTGTGTAACGCTCTCCGTTACTCCATAGTTATAAATCACTGGTACAGTTCTGAGTAAGCCAGAGGCGGAATTTCAGGATTCAGCCTGGCTTGTGGGATTGTGCTGGAGTTTTGCATTCGGGCACGTGGAAGATGTTTTTGGCAAGCGCGGTTCAGGACGGCGCCTGCAGCCGCGGTCCCTGCCGGGCGCAGCATCCGTGGGGTGCGGGCAGCGCTGGTCCCTCCCGCGGGCGTCTGGAGGGAAGCCTCTCTGACAGCCAGCCATTTGTAAGTGTGCATCACATCGTTGTTTTGATACTCTGTGCAGCCGGCTGGAGATCATTCTGCAGCGCAGGTAGGCGGGCTGTGCAGCTAAAACACCCCTCTTGCCACTTCCACCCAATCTTGAGCACTGCTCCCCTCCAGCACCCACCCGCCCTTCTCCGGCCTTCTCTGTTTAAAGGAGGGGGTTTAGCAGCTGTCTGAGGAGGGGTAAATGCGAGGCAGGTTCATCTGAGGTAGAGGCCGCATTTTGTCACTCCATTGTGCGCCAGAGGCAGGGCATTGCAAAGCCCTCGGGAGCTTCCCCTCCCCAGGTAATCCCCGGTACGTGTGCGCACAGACGGGTACCGGGGGCCGTTCTCTTGCGTTGTTGGCAGCGTTTCCAAAGCCTGCTGCTTTGGCCCCGCTGAGGTGCGGACACAACTCATCCTGGGCTGCTTTGGCCAGTTGCGGCCCCAGCAGCACCCGTCCACGGGCGAGCGGGGCGTCCCCTCCGCTGCTGCCCAGCGAGGCGATCTGCAGCATCCCCCCCGCCACCACAGGCGTTCAGGAAGGCATTGCACATTAGTTAGAAATAAAATCAAATAAAATATTTCATTTTCCTAGAGGGTGTGATGGCTGGCATGGGCCATGTGGGAAGCCCAGCTTTGCACAGTAACGGAGAGCACTGTGGTCATAATGCAACTTCAGTAAAAATAATGTTTGTCCCAAACGGTGCGGAACTGCCTGGACACCCTCCTCCCTGACCGCTGGAATCCCCGCTTATGGGGTACGTCTTTACAAAAGCCTTTTAAAATCTTTTTCAAGTAATTGCGTTATTGAATACTTAATGTGCCTCCTAATTACAGCTGAGCAAATAAGTCACGAGTATTTAGAGAGGATCTTTAGGGAGGTTTAACCATGTTTTTCTCACCGAACTTCCACGTCTACTCTGTGAGTGATTACCAGTTATTTGTTGTTCGTGTTGGTTCTCTGGGTTTTTAAGTGTTGCGGTAGTTTTTGCTGTGATGATCAGTCCTCAGACAGGTCCTTGAAAACAATTCAGTGTGATATTGAAATCTGAGCTCTGCTTTTGTGCTCCGAGGGGCACTTCTGCCTGGAGATACTATCAACAGCCAATTTACAATTTATCTGCTGGAGATACTCCCTGTGGCTGGTACCTGCTGTTCTCCCTCTTGTGCTCTCCAGAAATAAGAGTGAAAGACCCAGATTACAGCTGGAGGGATTTCAGTGGAGCCCGAAATGTGGGAGGGATGCTGGAGAACGACCTGCAGGATTTCCCATCTCCTCCCTGCCACGGGGGAGCATCCCTGACGGAGCAGCAGGTCTGGTCGAGAAAACGCATCCCGACACTTCCAAGGATCCGCATTTTAGAGGGCTAGCAGGGCCCCGTGACGAGCGATCATAATTACTGCTTTTACGTGTCAGACGTCTTCCCAGGCATCGGAATAACTTCATCCTGCTTTCGCTGCCACAGACAGCGCAATTTGTAATACAAATTACTGGCAATTACAGGAAAAAAAGCCAATTTACAGTGCCTGGGCATGGATCAGAGTTGAACCCATAGTGGGTTGTTTTTACCACGAATAATTTAAACCCTTCAAAGCTGCTGGGGCCTTGGGTGTCGTTCCTGTGGGCGCTGCAGTCGGGGCACCCGGGTGCTGCAAGACCAAAGGGAGCAGGAGTGGCTCATTCCAGCCTCCCTCGTTCTGCATTCCCCTGACGAGCATTCCCCTGACGAGCACTTGGCGTGCACTGCTCTGGGGCCCCCTCTGCTAGCGGGGGTCATCGTCCGCTTCCCTGGACCTGCACCCGCACCGCTGGCTCCTCCGAAATCCGGTGCTTTTGGCACTCGAGAGGATGCTGGAGGGATGCTGCTGTGCCGCGGTAATGATGGGAAACGCTGAGTTGGGGCAAAACCCCTGGTTCGTTTTTGGGAGCTCTCTGCCCCCCCGGGTGGCATCACACGAGTCGTTTCATGGTGTAAATGGGATGGAGGGTGTGATCTGAGCAGCGGCTGCGCCGCCGCGCCTGGGCAGAGTCACGAATGCGTATGGGTTTATTTTCTTGTTGATATGGCAAACAGCAGCGCTATAAAGCTGCATAGATTTAATTTTTCCCCCCGCCAGCTGGGTGTGATCTGCGTATCGTAGCACAGTCTGGTCCCTGCAAGCGAGCGAATGCACCCAGAAGGTCCCTCTGTGTGGGATAAGGAACATCCCTTGGGAGAGAGCAGGAGGTGCCGGGGTCTGTGCCCTGGGCTGGCGACTGGCTGGGCCCGTGCACCGCGTGAAGAGAGCACGGAAAAGGCCTGGGACTGATCACCACCTTCTTTTGGAAGCTCCTTTGAACTGTCTGGAAGTTGGCCCAAGAAGTCTGTTTTCTCTTGGACTACACTAAGCAAATTTTCTAGCAAATCCCTTTTTCACCAGCCTTATCAGAAATAACCCACCTGTGCTCGGGTACCCAGCACACTGCTGAGAAAGTGACCTTGCGGGGTTATTGCTCTGAAAATCCCTTCTGTGATTCCCTGCCCTGCTTCCTGCCCTCCCTCGCCACGCTGTCCCCTCCATCACATACCCACTGTGGTACATGTTGTCACCTACACAACCCTCCGTGGCTTGTCTGCTCCTGGCCGCCATCCGTTAAATGAAGAGAGAGCGGCTGCTCGGAGCGCAAGCAGGAGGGTCAGCAGTACGGAGGCGAGAGTCCCACCGCCGGGTTATGGTTCAAGAGGGGCTGGCGCAGGAGGGACGGACCAGAGACCGGACGCGCAATCGAGCCACGCTCTGGGAACAGCCGAGGCCACAGTGATGGGCTTAAGGAAGAGCAGCCAGAGGCAAAACCCGAGTGTGCCGGCAGGAATGTCACCAGGGTGTTGTGTGGTGACCCGAGGGGCTGCTTGTGCAGAGCTGCGTTTCCTACACCCGCTTCCTACAAAACTCTTAATTAGCACCAGTATTTCAGCAACAGCATCACCGTACCCTGCACGGAGTTGGGATTTTTTTTTTTTTGTGACTTTTATTTTTTAGTGCTGCTGGAAGAAATGCTCGACTGCTTTATTTGGTGCCGTTCATAACCACAGCTGAGTGAAGGGTATTTATTTCAGTGGAGCTCTTAATGACTGGAAAGGAAATGACTGGCAAGTAATTATAAATTGTGGGGGGGCAGCTGGCGGCACTTGTCCCCAGCCAGGGATGTTGCTCCCACCGCGCTCCCCAGGACGCCGCTGCCCTGCACAGCAGCCGTGGGGGGTGCAGGGACCACCATACCCCCTCCCCAGGGGGATCGTGTTTTCAAAATGAAACATGACGGCACATTTTTAGGCATTTTGTGGCGACCTGAGGACCAGTGGGAGGGCAGACGGGCTGGGAGGGGAGAGGCTGAGCTGTGGTCCTTCTCGGGAGTCTGCAGCCCCTTCCCCTTTTTCTGGATGCGGTGCTCCGGGAGCGGCGGGCTGAGCCCGGCGCAGACCCCGG
The DNA here is from genome assembly GCA_013398915.1 of Dromas ardeola. Taxonomy (NCBI): domain Eukaryota; kingdom Metazoa; phylum Chordata; class Aves; order Charadriiformes; family Dromadidae; genus Dromas; species Dromas ardeola. Next base: position 765,992 of record VYZM01005851.1, read on the forward strand.
GAGGGCAAGGGGAGCCGAGCGGGGACCCTGACAGCGGCTGGGGGGTGCCCCAGCTCGGAGGGTGCCCAGCGGGAGGCGATGCTGCGGGATGCGGCTGTGGAGCGGCGGGGTCCTGAGGGGCAGAGGGTGGAACAGGGGCTGGGGGTCTGGGGGCTGTTGTGGAGAGGACTGATGCTATTTCATGTCTTCTCTTCCGCTAAGGCCCCTCAGCTGGTACCAATTTTCAGCAAGCTGTTGATTCCCAGTAAGATCATCCCTGCCTCTCCAGGTACGATCAAAGTCAATCAAATACCACTTTGTGCTCTCCAGGAAAAGCCTTTCTTTTTAAATCCCTTGCTGGAGTAGCCCTGCAGACAACAATTTATTTGCAACTCACATTGGATCTTNCAACTCACATTGGATCTTGGCTCACAAACGCAGATGATTCAGCTAACGCCCAGCTCCTGGGTGGTGCTAGTCTAAATAAAGGCAGAAGTCTCACCGCAGCGCGTTTGATCTGAGCCCACACCTACCGAAAGTAAACCCATCTGCATTCTAGCAGCCTCCCCCAGAAGAGAAGTGATTTCTCTGTAGTATAGGTGTGTTGTGACTCATAGATATTGGCTCTGCTTTGAGCAAAATTTTGGGTTTCCATCCCAACTTACCAGTTCCACAGTCTCGTTTGGAAGCTGCTGCATTGAGGTACCCGTGTGCCACGACTGCAGTGTTCCCGCCAGGTCGGGTTTTGCAGGGCAGGGCAGGAGCCGTTCAAAACCTGTCTCTGCAGGAGCCGCTGCCTCCCGTCGGGGTTCGCTGGTGCTCCCCAGGTCCCAGGCCAGGCCAGGGGGTCCCCGCAGCAGCCCTGGCTCCACTTTGGAGCTGCAGGAGGGATGGAAGGAAGGAAGGAAGACTTTGCTGTTGTTGGAAAACGACTGTTCCCTCCATGCCGTTACAGCGCGTGAATGTGTTAAGACTGCAATCTTGGTCAAAATGTTTAATTTTCCATGAAATAGTTGCATGGTGTGTTTAATGGGCCATAGAGAGCCCCCTGAAAGCCGGTTTGGTTCTGGCGTCTCAGCTCCATGTAAGTGTCTTGCCTGAGCTGGATCCAGGCTGTCCCCACAACTGGGGAAGGGATGTCACAGAGAGTGAATTTCAGTTTTGCTGCTGCAAGTCAGCGTTAGGAGCAGATGGAGGAGTTTTTCAACTCCATGAGTCAATTCCACCCCTCGAACATTGACTCTGCCAGAGAGCTCGGTGACGAATGGTGCCATGCGCTGTGGAAATGGCAGCTTTTATGGCCCCATGAGCCATTCAGCAAGAGAAATGATCCCCCTTGCCGCCTCAAACCACCTTGCTGTCAGTTTATGGCCTTTCTGGAGCAGTAAGTTTAGGCTGGGACTCCCATTTTCAAGTGTTCATTTTGCTTTTTTATATTAGGGTCACCTCAGGGCCGGACACTGAAGAGCCTACATTTTTTTAAAGACTTTTTCAGGGTTTTGCAAATCAGTGACTGGTAAGCTGTTTGCCTGGTCCCTGTGGGTGTTGAGGAGATATTTTGCCCTTTTTCCTCCCTCGCCCGGCTGCCAGGGCCAGCGCCGGTGATGCTGAGAGCGGGTGGCAGAGGGCTGTCACTGCCTGTGGGGCAGGGAGGGGACAGGGAGTGCAGGGTGCCGCCAGCCTTGGGGGGTTATTGCAGGGGGATCTGCAGCCCGGGCACTCCTGGGGCGCGGGGTCGGGGGGTGTGCGGGGTCTGCACGCCTCGCTTCTGCCAGCGGAGCCGTCTGCCAGGCGTTCAGGGTCGGCACGAGTGAAACCAGCCCTGTCCCAATGGTTCACTCGCACCGTTCTGGGGCACCCTGGAGTCCCTCGGGGGCAGGTGGGTCCGTTCCTGCCCACCCGCACCCCCAGGGTGCACCCCCAGCCCCTGCAGACCGTGTGAACAGGAGAGCAAGGGCAGAGCAACAGCAGGAGGTTTGGAAAGGTTTGTAGCACATGGGGATTTAGTCACTGTTCTCAGGGTTAAACGTACACTTAGTGGCATGCCATAAAATCTTCTACTTGCTCTAATTATTTTTCATCTAAAAAGACTCGTTCTTCCTATTTTCCTGCAGGTGCTGATAAGTATTATTGCCCTATACTGCTCCAGCAGGTGTTATATCTAAGTTTAAACTTACAGAATCACAGGATGGTTTGGGTTGGAAGGGCCCTTAAAGCCCACCCAGTGCCACCCCCTGCCCTGGGCAGGGACACCTCCCACCAGCCCAGGTTGCTCCAAGCCCCGTCCAACCTGGCCTTGAACCCCTCCAGGGATGGGGCAGCCACAGCTGCTCTGGGCAACCTGGGCCAGGGGCTCACCGCCCTCATTGTAAAACATTCCTTGCCGTTACGTGGGAGAGTCTCTGTGCCCCATGTTTAATTTTTACGCCAACACCCGCAGCGCTCTCTAGGGAGGGCTTTGCCTGGAAGGGCTGGTCAGCCTGCTCTCTGCAGAGGCAGAACTCCACACCCGAGGTTTCGGCTCTGCCGCGCAGGTGCCGGGTGCCGCGGGGTAAGGAGTGAGTCAGGGCTCGGCGCTGCCCTGCAGCCACCGCCCCCGAGCTGCCCTGGGCTCTGAAACCATTCAGCAGACATTAACAGAAATCAATCTTTGTGCTTCCCGACGCAGCCTTGACTCAAAGCAGAGATCCCAGCGAACATGAGTACATCTCTTGTGTCTCATTTAGTGCCAGTGTCAGGCAATTAAATGAGCCTGCAAACAAAGATGCAAATCAGATGTATTTGTTCTAGGGTGAGACCATGGGCCTGAGTAGTTACTGCAGCTCCTCTGGAGTTTGATGGTGTGTGGATGAGCCTCAGCATTAAGGTGACATCCCGACGGCCGGGACATCCCTGGGACACACACTCACCCACTGCGACCCACCGGAGCTGCCAGGTAACGTGGGGCCAACGCGCCGTACTCCAAGGAAGCCCCATGGGGGGCCAGCATCTCGCCGTGCTCGGCCACAACTGCTGTCCTGGAGAGACGAGTTTCCTCCTCAGGAGTTTTTCCACACCACAGGAGCAACTAGCAAACCCTGGACCTGTGGGCACCTGATATTGGTGATCCCTTCATGCAAATTCAGCTGTTACTGACTCCTTGCCACGCATCACTGGGCAAAGTGTTCAACCTTCTGTGTTAGAGGAGCAATAATATCGCGAAGAGCTTTGGCACACCAGCCAGGTTGGTGCTGGGTGGCGACTTGGAAAGACATTTGTATGCAGGGATGAAGCAGGTCATCAATTCCACAACATCTTTGATCAGTGAACTGGTGTGGCTGCAGATAATTACATTTCCATTGAAAATAAGCTAAAGAGCCATGCTACCACAATAATCTGAGCGTTAAGATAATGAAGCAATTACTTGGTGTAATAGAAGAGAGAGAGAGGAGCTATGACACATTCAACACAGACATAAATCAAACTGGTTTGCTGACAACCTGCTGAGACTCATTTTTTATATCACGTATTGTTGAAGTCACCGTTTAAAGTCTAACGTGGGTGTCTTTGCTGAAGGGGGACATTCTGTGTTCACTTGACGTACCTGGTGTAAGCATCTTCTCTGGCGTACTTACAGGCTTCTGAGCATAAGAAACTGCTTCGGGGCCTTCCATGGGCGATTGGTGCATCACCTCCTCCCGTGGGTTGTCACCTCCTCCGGTGGCTTTGCAGGGGGTGAGAGGTGTTGTGAGACCCTGAGGGGTGGGTCCCTCTGGAGGTGTGTGGCACGTGGGGCAGGGACCGCCACGCTGCAGAGCCGCGGGCCGGCGCTCCTGTGTGAGGATGAGCACCACGATGAGCGGAGATAAGTGGACCATGGGGTGAGACAGGGTTTTTTGTCCCTGTTGTGATGAGCTGGGAGTCACGGCCGAATGGGGTTTTGTTTGTGCATGTGACAAACCTGAGCGGGCGTTTGGGCGTGGGGAGCGGCCGCGGAGGCGCACGGAGCAGACAGCTCTGGAAATGCGGAGGCTTAGGAAAAACCTGTGGATTTGGTGGCCCGGTGGCTCTCTCTCCCATCCCAATGGAGTGGGGTGCCCAGGCAGGACCAGTGACCGCTGGCAGGGACTGTGGTGGCCCTGCCTGCAGGCTGCTGGCCGCGACGCCAAGGCCAGCTCCGGCTGGGGGTGTCTGCCGGTCCTGGGGGTGCCATCAACGGCTCCCTCGGGGCTGTTGGCTGCACATCTCTCAGCAGCCCTAAATTCACATAAATTGGATAACGTAAGGGAAAAAACAACACTGCTGGAGGAAACACAGTGTCCTCACCATGCTGTCCCGTCCCCTCTCTCCCTTGGGCAGCTCCGCTCCTCCGTCACCGAGTCAAGGGGCAATTGGGAGCCGTCAGGGACTTGCGAACGGCCGGGCTGGGGACAAAAGTCACAGCGAAGAGGAGCAAAGGCAGCGCTTTAAAGTGGTGAGATGCAGCAAGAGGCTGATGTGCTGGCTCCTGCCCGAGCAGCGCCTGCGGAGCGGAGCATCGCCTGGGCTTCAGCGCAGCCCCGTGTGTCCCAGCCCCTGGCACCAACGGGGGGCGAAGGCAGGAAAAAACACAGTTATTCTGAGGAATCATAAGGCAGGGCACTTCATTCTCTCTTCACCTGTTCATTAGTTTTGAATGGCGTTGATCACATCTTAGAGTCACCCGCCACAAACGCCTTGTGCTGCGCGGGGGGGTCGCGGCCAGGAAGTTTTGGGAATGGCGGCTTTAGGCAGAAAGTCCATTCAGGAGGAAATTAATTTAGTCACGGAGCGGTCCCTCAGGCCAGGGCAGGAGGGCAACGCTTGAAACAAAATAATCACAGACACAGTAATAATGTCTGTCCCCCCCGCGCGTCTCTGGGAGGCGTGTGAAAGGCAGCGGTGGGGAGCCGGGGGGCAGTGGCACCGGGGTCCCCTTGGCCTCCTGCTGCTGGTCCCTCTCCCAGAAGCGGTGGCCGGGGGGGGTTCAGCAGGGATTTGGAGAGTGGGGGTTACCCGGTTTTCCTTTGCTTTGCAGGTGACAAGGCGTTTCCATCAGATTGCTTTTCTCGGGCGGGGGTGCCTTGGGAAACAAAAGGCATTGCCGCAGCCTGTGACGGCCGTGGCTGTTCTCCAAAGCCATTTCCATGCCCCCGCGAGTGACCAGGGCCTGGCAGCCTGGGAACGGGGTGGAAACGGGGCTGGAACGTGCCCGCGCAGCCTGGCCTGGGGAAAACACAAATGCCGCAGCTGATCAGAGAAACTTGGCCATCGGTGTAGTCCTGGAGTTCTGTTTCCACATCAGACCGCTTAGGTCTGATTTCTCCCACCTTTATTTTGGTGTTTTGTGTTGGAAGTAATAGAATAGCAGCTGGGTTTTGTAGATGATTTAGAGTCTGAACAAGATGAAAAATGGTTTAATTTTCTGAAAATTGGTATAGGATCAGGTGATTTGAAAATTTTCCATCTCAACTTTTATCACAGGGGAAAATTGTTTTTCCCAGTTAATGAAAGCTTTTACAGGAAGTATTTGCTTTCTTTAACTAATGGTGACTTTTTTTTTTTTTTCCATTGACTTTCCAGCTCTAATGTCTGGTTGAATTTTTGATAGTTCATATTTTTTAAGACAAAAAGGCAGTATTTTCTGTGGCAAAAGCGTATTTTTCAGCAGTATTATAGTGTGCCTTTCAACGAAGGTCTGGAATGCTTTAGCCAAGCGTTAAAGCAGTGAGTATTTGTCCTGTTTCTTGTGTTCAGCTCATGGTGAAAGCTCAGGTTAAGTGCAGGTTCCTCGTTAACTGAATCATAGAATCATAGGG
>VYZM01005852.1:860-25016 GCA_013398915.1 Dromas ardeola
CCCAGCGCCGCCTCAGGCGGCGCTGGGACGGCCGCGGGGTCCTCGGGCCGCGGGGGAAAGATGGACGACGAGGAGGAGACTTACCGGCTGTGGAAGATCCGTAAGACCATCATGCAGGTGCGGGAGGGCGGTAGCGGGGGTGTGCGGTGCTCAGGGGCTCGGTGGGTGCCGTTGCGGCCTAGTCCGGCCCGTCCCGTCCCCGGTGCCTCCCGTAATGGCGGCGATGGCGGTTGGCCTGAGGTAAGGGGTTTTCTCGGCAGCTCTGTCACGATCGGGGCTACCTGGTGACCCAGGACGAGCTGGATCAGACGCTGGAGGAGTTCAAGGCGCAGTTCGGTGACAAACCCAGCGAGGGGCGGCCCCGCCGCACCGACCTGACGGTGCTGGTGGCTCACAACGACGATCCCACAGACCAGATGTTCGTCTTCTTCCCGGGTGAGCTCAGGCTGCTCCGGCCGCGGTTTCCGGGGTCGGGAGAAGGGCAGAAAAACCATAGAACCATTACAGAACCATCGAATCATCATGGAACCACCACAGAACCATTGCATCATCATAGAACTGTCATAGAGCCATAGAATCACCACAGAACTGTGGAATTCCAGGTTGGAACGGAGCTCAGGGATCATCTGATCCCACCTTTCTTGGCCAAAGCACACTCTAGACAAGATGGCCCAGCACACTGTCCAGCTGAACCTTAAAAGCATCCGATGTTGGGGAATCCCCCCGTTCCCTCGGGAGATTATTGTAACGGCTGGTTGTTCTCCTTGTGAAAAATTTTCCTCCTGTGTCCCATCGGAATCTCCCCAGGAGTTACTTGTACCCTTCGCCCCTCCTCTTTTCCATGTGACTCCTTGCAAAAAGGGAGTCTCCATCATCTTTGTAGCCACCCTTTAAATACTGGAATGTGGTGATAAGTCCCCCCTGAGCCTTCTTTTCTCAAAGCTGAACAAAACCAGTTCTCTCAGCCTTTCCTCATACGGCAGCCTTCCCCACATCGTCTCGGTGGCCCTTCTCTAGCCCCTCTGCAGCCAGGTTACAGCTTTTTTGAATAACAGGGACCAAAACTGCACACAGTATTCCAGGTGTGGCCTGACAAGCGCCAAGTAGAGTGGGATAATGATTCTGCGGGTGATGTGCTTGGTGATGCATCCCAGGATCCCGTTGGGTTTCTTTGCCGCAGCAGCACACTGCTCACTCACATTGAGCTTGTTGTCCCCCAGGTCCCTTTCCACAGCACTTCTGGGTAGATCACAGCCTGTGCCTCACTCTGGAATTATGTTTTCCCAGGTGCAAAACCTTACACTTGTCTGTGTTGAACTTTCATGAGGTTCTTGTTAACCCACTCTTCCATCCGGTCTGGGTCTTCCTGCTGCCAGAAGCCCTGGCGTTGCTTTCTGGAGGGGTTAACAGAAGGAGGGAGGGCTCGTTGTAATCCCTTTGCTTTGTAACTTCTTTCCCCAGAGGAGCCCAAGGTTGGAATAAAGACGATCAAGATGTACTGCCAGAGGATGCAGGAGGAGAACATCACCAGAGCGCTGATCGTGGTGCAGCAAGGCATGACCCCCTCGGCAAAGCAGGTACAAAGTACCGTGAAAGGAGGCTGCCTGAGTCAGAGGGTTATTGTGGGCTGTGGGTGTCTTGCTTGTCTGTTTTTCGGTGCTGCTTTAGGTAAATAAAAGCCTGTAATATCCTTCCGGATAAAATCTTTCACTGAAGCCTGTTGTACCTTAATGCGGGCTCTTGTTTAACGTACAAGTCCATTTAACCAGAACAACTGGTTCTGGTTCCAAGCACAGCTGAGGGCCCAGGAGTAGTCAAGAGAAAAAGGGATATTTGCCAGTGGTCAAGAGATCTGTTTGCACCTTGCTTGCGTCGCTGTGTCTGTGTGAGCGCGAGTGTGGTGATCCCGCCTTGCAGTGGCTGCTGTTCATTGAGGAGCAGAGCTGAGTGCAGGCAGGGCTGTCCTGGGGCAGTGCTGCCGTCTGACAGACCTTTCCCTTTCCAGTCCCTGGTAGATATGGCTCCCAAATACATCCTGGAGCAGTTCCTGCAGCAGGAGCTTCTGATCAACATCACAGAGCATGAGGTGAGCAGTGCCGGGCAGCGGAGCGAGGGCGGGATGATCAGTCTTTGGTGCTGAGCTGCGGCTCGGGCTGCTCCCAGAGACCTTCTCTCAGCTGGAATGCCGGGCTGAGTGACACAGCCATAGTTTTCTTCCTTACAAACGAGTTGCTTCCTCTCCCCTGTTGTTTACAGTTGGTCCCGGAGCATGTTGTCATGACAAAGGAAGAAGTAACTGAGCTACTGGCCAGATAGTATCCTTTGTTTCTTCCTTCCCTTCCTGCCTGGGCGTCAGGCATACTTGCTTTGGGCTGAAAATTAATATATCTGCATGCGATGGTTTATTACTTTGTTCCGTGAGCTGCGCTAATGAAGGGGCACCTGGGCCAGTTGCGTGTTCTGCTGAGGAGCTTCTCCTTGACCCCCTGCACAGTAAACTCAGAGAGAACCAGCTCCCGAGGATACAGGCTGGGGATCCTGTGGCTCGGTACTTTGGAATAAAGCGTGGTCAGGTGAGAGAGGAATAGACTCGGGCACCAACTGTGGGCAGGGCAAGGAGGGGAGATCCTCTGCAGTATTTCAGAACTCCTGAAGACAGGAGAGGTGTTTCTTTCAAATGTTAAAGCTGCTGTGGGTGAGGTACGGATGTGTGTAAGGTGAGCAGGCTTCTAGCAAGGACATGGCAGACTCGGCCGCCTGCTGAACTGGCTGGTGACAGGCAGCCGATGTGACACAGCTCTGTGATCTCCCCCTCCCTTTGCACTGGGGGGTGGCACTTCCATTCTGTGCCTCCACCTGAAGCAGGGAGCTCAGCCCCGGCGTCTCTGTGGCTGCCGAGGGGCCGCAGCTTTGCAGCCACACTGTCGAGGTCTGCGTGCACCTGTGTTGGGCAGGGAAGCTCTGCAGGGGAACCGCCACCAGCTTCTCTCCCTCACGAGTTCCTTCTCTTGGCCTTCCAGGTGGTTAAGATCATAAGACCGAGTGAGACCGCGGGCCGCTACATCACCTACAGGCTGGTGCAGTGATTGGGAGCTGCCGGGTAAGGCGGAGCGCAAAACCCTCTGGCGAGCGGGAGGCTTTGGGCAGCGCTGGGGCTGTCCAGGACTGAGTTGAAGTGAGCTGCCTCCAGAAAAAGATTATCTCAAAACTTTGTATTGTTTGTGGAGGGAGCTGTTAGTGAGAGGATGGACCAGAGCGAGGCTTCCCTGGCCCCGTGCCTCAGAACCCGCCTGCGGGTGTTCGGGGTGTTCAGTGGGGCTTGGCCTTGGGAGCGTTTGCTGAGGGAGGCGTGAGGTGATTCCCATCCCGAGCTCTCCTTCCTCCAGGTGTGGGAGGGTTGTGTGACACCTCCCCACCTGCCCATCCACCGGCAATTCACAGACGCTCTGAGGTGTCTGCCTTTTCATGGATGGCCAAGGAAATCCCTGCTGTGATGTTACTTGGCCTAATTCTTTGTTTTCCAGTGCAGACTTTGCCGTAACTCCTTAGTCTTCATTAAGGACTAAGGCCATGGAAGTAACCTGAAGCAGCAGACGCGTGCAGGGAGGAGGCGAGTGGAAAAAGGCCTTTGCTTTCCTGTTTTATTTTATAGGATCTTATTTTTAATAAAGGTTTGTATTCTCTCTGTTCCTCAGTGGTGGTGTATTTCTCACCCTCTCCCTGTACCAAAGCCTTCTGGACTTTGTGAGTTCCCCTGTTTTTCATTCTGTTTGGGGTGCGCTGCTGATGAGGCTGCGACGGACTCTCGCTCACGGCTGAGCTGAGAGCACTCCCTGCAGGACTCTGGGCGTATGCAGTTTTGGCGCTGCAGTTCAGACAGACCTCGTTGCTTACCTCACCTCCGTACCCTCTGGCCCTGGTTTTGAGACCTCGGTGTTCAGATATTGCAGTGGAGTGTTGCTTATCACCCCCCAGTTGCTTTCATTTTAATCTGTTTCAGGTCTCTTGAGGGTTTCTAAACTTCAATTTACTTGCTAAAAATACTTGGAGTCCTTCCTTACGGTGCTTAGCCTCCTGCAGCCACGGGCATATGAGTCTGGAAGACTCCGATCTCCAGGACAGACACGGGTTGGAACACGCTGATTTTATTTATTTTTTTGGAAGCAAGTCAATCTGATCACAGCAAAACATGTTACGCAGCTTCATACAGCAGTACAGGCACGTCATAGCAAACACGCTTTACTTTTTCCGCGCCGAATTAATATACAAACAGAAGGGTGCCTGTCACCATGTGAAGCTCAAGCGTAGCTTTTGTCTCTTCCCTCACTCGCATTCACCCACCATCCATCCTCGCACACACATGCGGTACCGCCGGGTGTAGCAGTGCTGGTAGCGAGGGCCCTCGGCCTCGTTCCTCTTGCTACCGTGGAAATGAGCTGCTGGAGAAATCCAACCATCTTGTTGAAGAGCTGCGGAGCAGAATGGCTCACGGCTGTCTCTGGCTCTTCTTTGGCTCAGATAGAAACCGTTTAGCTTTGGGTTTGTGTACCTTTAACCGACTATGACAAGATGCGTTTCCGATAGTCTTGCAGAGCTCTGGGAACCAGAGCCCAGGCTCTCCCTGTGCTGGAGGCTGATCCTCTGAGGGGTCAAACATCTGGTTGATCGCCCAGCTCTACAGTAACGAGGCGCGTGTAACCCCCAACCACCCCTCAGTGGATCTTCAGCTGGAACGTTGCTCCCGCGTGGCTTCCTTGGCCTCTGCCCTCCCCTCGCTGTCCCCTTGGGGTGGGCGCTCTGACGCGCGAGCGGAGGGAGCGAGAGAGGATCTGGCGTCCAGCATCCCACTGAGGAAGGGGCTGGCTAATTATTAGAAAACAGCTTTGGATTTGTGCAATTGCTCAGGAGCTGTGGGCTGCACGTTGCTGGCGTGTGAGGTGCCCTTGCGCCTCTGTCCCCAGCCGGGAGCGCTTGGATTCTGCTGGGCCGGGACTGGTGGCACGCTCGGTGGTGATGGCAGGAACGCAGCCCAGGCACAAGCAGGGGAACAGAAGGAAACAGCTGTCAGCTCTTTCTAAGCTTAAAATTACTTGTTTCTCTATGCTTCAGTGCAGAAAAGTCTCATAGCTTTAAAAAAATATACTTTGACTGGTCTTGTTTGACCCTTGAAGTTCCTTTGCCAGCAGAGGTAGTGGATTCATATTGAAGGGTTATCTCTTTACAAAAAAACCAAACCAAAACAAAAAGCCTCTTACACTGGCAGGGGTTGGGACTCGGTTCGGGCTGTGACGGTCCCAAGGAGGCAACATCTCCCCTTGGTGACCTGCTCCCTGCCCATCTCCGTCTGGGAGCCAGCTGGAAGAGCAAAGGTGCAGTCCTGGACTCGCAGCTTAGATTTTTGGAGACCAATTGTCTATCAAAAAAACAAACAACCCTGAGAGACAGGCAACGCTTGGGACCCTGCAGCCAGGAAAACCCCTGAGCTTGCTCGCAGCCTGCGACTGCTCTTTGCGTGGCTCCTGCCAGGTAGAAAAATGCCCACAAATACAAGCAGCAACGCGAACCTCGTCAGCCGAGCCAGGCAGGGCACGGCACTGGCTGAGCCCTCTGTTGCTTGGAAGTGCCGAGGCAGTAAATGGGTGGCTGGACGTGGGGTGCCTGCTACAGTCAGTTAGAAACGATAAATGTACCTCGCAGGGCCCAGCAGATGGTGTGGTCGTGGCCCTGCAGCCCAGGATGGCTCCGTGTGAGATGGTGCGGGTGGATTTTACCCGGCTGTGCTGAACCCAGCGTTCCTCCGGCCGTGTCCCCTTCCCGGCGAGCCGTTCCCCGGGCTGGCAGAGCCTGGTGCTCGGCATTGTCCGTCTGTCCGAGCCTGGCTGCAGTGCCCTTCTGTTGGGGACCTCTCCCTTTGTCACCTCCTCTCCCCTCCAGCCGCAGCCAGCGAGGATGATCGGATCCTTGGACTCTTCCTACCTCGATTTCTGCAGCAGAGGCGTGGTATTAGGGAATGCGGCAAAAATTAAGCCTGTGACCCGGCATGGGCACAGCAAAGCCCTGGGTTCCTTCCCAGTCCGGAACAAGCAGCAAGAGGGCTGTGGGCTTCAGCTCCTTCCCAAGAAACGCAGTTCTGGGCTGCTGGACCTGGCGGCTCCCAGCAGTCAGGGCAGCCTGGCCCGACGTCCCCTGTCGGGAGCCGAGGGGCTCGGGGGGTTTGTGTGAAAGCTCCAGCCACAGAACAGCGAGGATTTGCCTGCAGCTGACACACGGAACCCCCCCGAGCTGCCCGGGGCTCTGTGCCGGCCCTCCCCACCCTCGCCATCGCAGCTCTGTGCGTCGCTACGGCCGGGCAGCGGCCGGGTTCTGCCCCTTTGCCCCATCCCAGCGTCTGCGGCGCTTTTGTTGTGTGGCTTAGATAAACTGGGGCCACTGCTGGCCGCCTTGGCCCCTGGCTGCCAGACACGGGGCAGTGGCAGGCGAGGGTGTGTTGTTGGACTGGTTTGTGTTGTGGTCTGTGTTGGCAGCGCAGAGGCGGCTCTCGGGGTATTCTTCTGCATCGCTTTGCTCTTCTCCCGGGGGGCTGCGGCAGCGGGGAGCGCTGCCCTCCACGTCCGACTGCCCCATGCTGCAGCTCCGGCTCCGCTGCCCCTCGCTCCCCTCGTCACAGAACTGAGCGTCGTCCGTGCTGGTCTCGCTCTCCTGTTTCCTGAGCTGGGTTCCTGGGACCCCGGCGGCGGCCAGCAGCTCCCCGCTGTCCTCCAGCTCGGAGTCGGAGTCAACAGAGCGGTCGCCGGACTCTGTGGGACAGAGGGAGCCCAACGCTACGCTCTCGCCCAGCACCGCGGCACCAGCGAGAGCTTTGCTCAGCAAACTCGTGGTCTTCAGGGACAGGGGAAGGGCGTTGTGTTATTGCCACTGGTGACACCCTGGACCTCACGAGAGACCTGCGCCTGCTGGGGAGGAGCCACCTTTCGCTTACCTGCGTATGAGTCGATGCCGTAACCCAAATTCCCCTTCTCCGAAGGCAGCTGCAGGTCGGGGGCGCTGCCGGGAGGAGCTGCGTGCTGGGAGCCTGCGCTGGCCTGGGAGGAAGAGGAGCAGTGGTGAGGGAATGGAGGAGAAGGAACCTCTCTCATTCACCGAGACACAGTTCCAGAAAATGTTCAGTGGAAAAATACTGTCTTTTTGTCCCTGTGTAAAGGTGCGTAGGCTCCATCCTCCCACCCCCTTCCTGTCACCTACAGAAACTGTTCTTTTGGGGCAGAAAATCACTCGCAAGTGGAGTGGGGATGCACAGGGGGACGTGGCGGGTTTCCCAAGGGAAGGGCAGCAGCGTTGGCCAGACCCGTACCATGGTGGGGCACGGCAGGGATGGGGAACATCCCCGGCGCAGGGTAGACCCCGAGGCCGGGCACCGCTCAGGAGAGGGCTGGGCGTGTTGGGGCTGCAGGAGGGGCTGCCCCGGCTGATCTGCTCCAGGTTTCAACCAAAGGCAGGGTGTCTTGGTTGATCTGCATCCTCTCAGGGTGCTCCCTGCCCCACAGAATCCTACCAGGTCCGAGCAGCCGGCTGCCTCCTCCTTGCTCTCTGTGGAGTATTTGCTGGAGTCGCCCAGCACTACGCTCTCCTTGTTCTCAAAGATGGTCGAATAGAAGATGATGAGCGCCTCGACGATGCGAGCTTGGTGGGGATAATCGACCAGCGAGGACAAGGAAATAGTGGCATCCGTGGGCCGTGGGCGCATCAGCGTTGGCCCAAAGACGATGCCCAGGTTGCTTGAGGTCATCTTGTTGTCCTGTTCCACTTCCACGATCCTGGGGAGGAGGAGGAGGAGGAGGAACTCATGAGAGGAAGCTGGGAGAAGGGACGAGTGGACGGGCAGGCTTACCCAGCCTGGTGTGTCCAGGCTGGAGGAGACGCTGGGCTGGCAGCACGGGACATCCCTCTGGTGGCACACACCGTCTTGGGCAGAGAATTGGCTGCAGCCATGGATCTACCTCCCCGCTGCCGGCAAGGGCTGGGCTGTCCCCGCTGCAGATTCAGTGGGGGACGCTGCGCTCACCTCCCCATCTAGGGAAGAGAGGGAAGGTGCCCCAGCACCCACACGGGCTCTTCTCACCTTCTCAGGTGCTGCAGGAGGTACTGCAGCGTGGCCATGTTCTCCAAGGGCAGCTCCTTCAGCAGCTCCTTCAGCTTCAGCACCAGGTTCACCACCACCTTGTCGGTATCGGCTCCTTTGTCCACCAGCTCAGGGCCCCCCTTCCCACTCTTGCCCTTGCCCTCGCCGCCCTGCAGGCTCTCCTTGGCCAGCCCCATCAGCTCGTTGTACATGCGGAAGGGCATAATGGGCTCCGGCAGCTGCAAGCAAGAAGAGGGGAGATGGGTGCCGGAGAAACGTTCCTCCCAGAGACCTAGACCTGCCCGGCGCTGTCGAGCTGAGGGAACCTTCCTACAGCACGGAAACATTTCCAATGCCTGCAGAGCATGCAACCTGAAGGTAATGTTTATTTATCCATCTCCTGAAGCATGTAAATCCAGCCTTGTTTATCCTAGACAATTAGCACCTGGTGAAGTTCAAGCAAAAAGCAGCATTTAATCAGCCTGCGGGTGCTCTCTGCTGGATGGGTCCCTCTGAGTCGAGGTTAAGGGATTCTCCTTTTTCCCTAGAAAAGCCCCGGGGTGGGCAGAGCAGCAGGTTCCCCAGCGGCTGGGAGGCGGTCGGAGAGAGGAATGGAAGAGGATGGGGATGGATTCGTCTGGGGTGGAGAAGGCAGGATGTGAGCAGCGTAGCCTGCGGCAAAGGTGGGGCGTGGTTAGGTGGAAACTCTTGCTTTGAAATTTGTATGAGGCACCCAGAGCGGTGTGTTAACTAATTGGTGGGTTTGCCTGGCTGGCGGGGTTTTCGGAGTGGCTTAAACAGATGGTTTTGGGGACCAGCAGAGCAGGTTCCCTCCAGCCCGGTGCTTCCCAGAGGGGCTTTAAACCCATTTCTCTGCAGAGAGAGGTTGGGTCACGGCTCGGGACTGAGTCTTCCTCCCTTTCCACTCTGCTTTTCTTCTCTGGAGAGACTGCAGAGGCAGTTCAGAGCCCTTCAGTCTGTGCGGGGACCCAGGGACAAGGCTCCCTCCCACAGCCCAGCCCGGTGCTGGCGTTAAGGCACGGGAGCCCCTCTGGGGGGTTACAGCAGCGCTGCAAGAGAGGCAGCAGGAAAGAGTTAAGCGGGGAGGCTGCCGTGCGAAGGAGAAACTGCTTCCTCTCCATCTGCCTTGTGGTGGCCCCTTGGAGGATGTGGGTGATGCCGTTTGCGCTGCCAGTTTTTGAGTTTGCATATTGGCGTTTGCTGGGGGTGGAGAATGGCTGTGAGCAGGGCACAGCACCCATCTGAGCCCATCATAGGGACACCCAAGGGGCACAGCACCCATCTGAGCCCACCAAGGGATATCTGAGGGGCATAGCACCCATCTGAGTCCACTGTAGGGACACCTGAGGGGCACAGCACCCAGCTGAGCCCACCACAGGGTGACACGAGGGACACAGCACCCATCTGAGCCCATCATACAGACACCCGAGCGACACAGCACGCTTCTGAGCCTACTGCAGGGTGACGTGAGGGGCACAGCACCCATCTGAGCCCACCGCAGGGACACCCAAGGGACACAGTGTGACGGGGAGACGTGAGCTCAGCCCCGGCCCTGCTGTGTGGAGCGACCTTTGCTGGATCACTTACTTCCCCTTTCGCATCACTGGTTCCCCAAGGGCGAAGGGGAGGGAGGGTTTGGTGCTTCTGCACGTCGCTGGTGGCCCGCGTGTGCCACAGTGGTGCAGGAGCCCGGCGCGGCGATGGCAGCCGCCTTGTGCCAGGGCTCCCCGAGAGCAGGAAACCCGCCGTCGGCTCGGGGGAGGCTCACGGTCACATCCCCACCGCTCACCTGCTCCCGGCTGGGAGGGACCCCTTGGCACCCACAAATCCTGCCCAGTTTGTGCGGAATTGCTCCTGCCAGAGACGACTCAGTGAAGGCAGGTCTGGTTCGGGGCAGTCAGTTCCTCTGGCACCTCTCCCCTGCCTCCCCCCAGCAGGAGGTGGCATCAGCACCCTACCTGTCTCAGGTAGAGCTTCAAGACGTTGCTGATATCATGAGGGGAGGCCTGGGAAAGCTCCACCAGCTCTTTCCCATTCTCAAATGCCTGGCAAAGCTTCTCCACCCGGGTCTTGACACCGTTAACCCGGTAGATGCCCTGTAAAAGAGAGAAAAGTGGAGTTGGGGTGAGGAGAGATGCTTCTGTTCACGTTTGCGTGAGACAGTGACCTTCTAGCTCCCACCCTCTCCTTCTGGGGCAGGAAAACCCTCTCAGAAATCATTCTGGGACATCCCCTTCCAGCTCAAATGTTACTGTCATTCCTGTTTCATAGGAAAGAGGGAGGCAAGAGAAGTGAGTTTCCAAGGTCAGAGCTTGGGGTGTCAGGGCCAAGTTTATCACCAGGGACTTTCTGGCTTCCTGCCTGCAGGAACATGCAAAAGGAACCTGTTGGGTTTCATGGCAAGGCAGGAGAGGGGTTCTGGAGAAGGCAGCGGAGCCAGATTAGCTGAAGAAGAAGGAAGAGAGAGCGCATCACCTTGGTTTTCAGCGCCCGCTTCTCAATCTCCGAAATGCACTTCTTGATGATGAAGGGGATGCCATCTGAGCTGCTCTGAGAAGCCTTGGTGAAGTCTTGCCCGAAAAGCTGCAGCTTCCCTTGCAGTTTCTTGTGCCCGCACTGGATGGCCAAGGTTTCCAGACACTTCTTGTGGCAGGCCAGGTAGCACTGGGAAACATGGGGAAACACGTGGAGGTGGGAGACAGCACCATGGGGCAGGTCGAAGGGCAGCCCCCGAGAAACGCCAGGCGTCGCTTGGAGAACGATGGCAGACAGGAAAAATGCTTTTCTTGGAGCCGCCGCAGGCCCATGCAAAGCGCATGGACCCCTCCCCGAAGGAGGAATGTCTCCCCAAACACGGGTTATGGGAAGTGGGGGGGTCCTGCCCCAAAGGTCATGCTGACACCTCTGCGTAGGCTCAGGGAAGAGGGAAGTTAGACCTCCTGGCTGTGGTTACACCCAGGGTTGTGACCACGTCTGTGTCAGAGCCGCCAGCGGGGTTTCCACAGCAAACCTGTGACACCCGAGTGACAAGCAGCACCGCGATGTGCTGCCGCAGAGCGGGTGGCTCTTGCCTGGGGACAGGGCGAATCATGGGACCAAACACAGGGGAGGTCACTCCCTTCATGGGACACATCCTCCACCTCTTCCACCCACCCACTTCCCACTTCTCCCAGCTTTACCTCCTCGCATTCTGCTCCCTGGAAGTAAACGTAGCTGTTGCACTCCCGGCACTTGGAAGGGGCGCGGAGCTTCCTCAGCCGGTGAGTCTGGGCAGCCTTGGACAAGCCAACGTTTCGGAAGGGTCCCGTCGGAGCTGTCATCTCTGGGGTCATCCCGTTAATGCCTACGAGCAGAACACAAAGAACCGCAGCTGCACCCTGGCTGATGAGGAGGTACCTTCAGCAAAGCTGGAGCAGAAGGGCCTCCGCCACAGAGCAACGACTATCTGGGAGCACCAGTTTGTTAGCAGCACCAGTTCGTTAGCAGCGTTACAGATAACTGGTACCCTGAGGTGTACAATCCTAGAGCGTCTGTTCCCACTGCTCTGAGCAGAGCTCATCCCCTGGGAAAGGAAACGTTACTGGGCTTCTCATGGGGCCACCATCAGGTATCCTCCCAGCCATTGTTCAGTTTTACCTCCGAACTACAGGATGCCCATGAGCCAGCAATGTGCCCTTGTGGCCAAGAAGGCCAATGGCATCCTGGGGGGCATCAAGAAGAGCATGGCCAGCAGGTGGAGGGAGGTCATCCTCCCCCTCTGCTCTGCCCTGGGGAGGCCACAGCTGGAGCACTGGGTCCAGTTCTGGGCTCCCCGGTTCAAGGAGGACAGGGAACTGCTGGAGAGGGGACAGCAAAGGGCTGCCAAGATGCTGAGGGGATGGAACATCTCTCTGATGAAGAAAGGCTGAGGGATTTGAGTCTCTTCAGCCTGGAAAAAAGACGACTGAGGGGGGATCTTATCAACGCTTATAAATACTGAAAGGGGGGGTGTCAGGAGGATGGGGCCAGGCTCTTCTCAGTGGTGCCCAGGGACAGGACAAGGGGTAATGGGCACAAACTTGAGCATGGGAAGTTCCATCTCAACACGAGGAGGAACTTCTTTCCTGTGAGGGTGGCAGAGCCCTGGCACAGGCTGCCCAGAGAGGTGGGGGAGTCTCCATCTCTGGAGACATCCCAAACCTGCCTGGACGCGTTCCTGTGCCACCTGCTCTGGGTGACCCTGCTGTGGCAGGGGGTTGGAGGAGATGATCTCCAGAGGGCCCTTCCAACCCCTACCATTCTGTGATTCTGTGATTTTGGGAAAAGTCATCCCGCAGTTAGTGTGGCCATGGCGCATGGGCACACAGCGGGAGCCCCGCGTCACCTCCCGCGCTGTCACCTACTCTGCTCGAAGGGGGAGGTGTTCTCATCCTTCTCCTCCAGCTCTTCGCTGGAGGACATGGTGCCGTTGGAAGACAGCCGCTGGAATTTATGGCTGAATTCACCTGTCAAAAGAAAACCCACGAGCTGGTGGCATTACTGGGGAAGCTGTTTTTCTCCTGAGAGTGCTCTGTTGCTCGTGGCCAATCCCCATAGCGAGAAGTCGCCTCTTTTGTGTGACCGGGGACAGCTCTTGGGAGAAAATGAGCAAGCGGGAGGGAGCGGGGGCTGTGTGTGCCCGTCCAGTGCCCCGCTGCAGCCAGAGCAGGGTAAAGAACGGTGGTCCCTCGTCCCATCCCACCCCATCCTGTTGGAGACTGGGATCAGAGCGGTTATTTACAACACAGTGTTGTTACAAAGCAGACAAAAAGGAGAAGTGGCATGTCTCACCGAGCTCCGAGGCTTGGGTTTTAGGCTGACAGTATAAAAGGGGAAGGACTGCGCGCCCGGGGCTGGTTTTGGTACCTACCTGCGCTCGAATCCAGGCTGCTGTCAGCTTCAGTGATGGAGGTAGGCCAGGATTTGTGGACCTGGTGTCCTCTCCCACCTGCGGAGGAAAACGCATAGTCCGCCTGAGATCGCTTCCCACATTAAGGAGAGAAATGCGGGAGAAGAGCCTGGACTCCGGGACACCCTGAAATTCCTGAAGGGAGCTGCTTGATTTCCTGTTGGCAGGATGGGGAAGGGGCTGGTGGGGTGGGAGTGCCTTCAGGAACACCATCCAGCGCAGGAAAGAAGACATGGGGAGATGGGGGATGGTCTCAGGGAGATGGAGAATGGCCTTGGGGAGCTGGGGAATGGTCTGTCAGGGAGCACTAGCAAGAGCAAACCCCCCCCCACCCCCATGGATCTGATTTTGCGTCCTTCAGGAAATTCAGCTTGCAAAGCTTCCAGCCTGTCCCACCGCTGCAAAGAGAAGCCCCCAGGTACCCATGGAGGTCCTGCTTTGCTCCTGACTGGGGGAGGATGCTGGCTGGCTGGGGTCTGGGAGAAACCCCCCCCAAGCCTGGCAAATCAACCAGCACCTCCTTATCCATCTCCAACTCATCCAAGGCCTCTCCGCATTCCCCCGCTCCCCCACCAGCGGTGGGCTCAGACGGGTGCTGTGCCCCTCGGGTGTCCCTGCGGTGGGCTCAGACGGGTGCTGTGAGTCTCGGGTCACCCTGTGGTGGGCTCAGACGGGTGCTGTGCCCCTCGGGTGTCCCTGCGGTGGGCTCGGATGGGTGCTGTGAGTCTCGGGTGTCCCTGCGGTGGGCTCACCTCTCCGCTCGGCCGCCACAGCCCCGCTCTGCTGCTCCTTGGCTCCCGCTCCTCCTTCTGAGACCGGCCCGGAACCGTCGGAGCTGGCGTTCGGGGAGAAATCATTGGTGTTGAAGCTGCCCTTTCGTGTGCGAGCGAAGGGGGACCTGGCGAGCAGAAAGGAGGAGGAAAGGGAACATCTGGGTGGATGAGAAGGAAGAACGCTTGAAAACCTTATTCGTGGCTGCTCTCCACCTGTCTTGGGATTTACAGTCCTCTGCCTTAAGTACTGGAGAGCCTTTCTCATCCATGGGGGGATGTGAGAGGAATTCGCAGCTGGTCCAGCCCCAGATTTCCCAGTAGGAAGCATGCTGGTGTCTGCAGGGGAGGGCAGTGCCAGCCCAGGGGGAGGTTGTGACAGAGAAGGTGAGTGTGAACCAGCGCGTGATTCCCCCTCTCCTACCAGGCGTTGTGTGACACGTAGGGCTCGAAGTCGTACTGGATGTCAGGTTCGTCTCCGCGCTGCAGCTGCTTGACGTGAGAGGCGTACTGCTGCCCGGGGTCGTAGAGCTTGCTGCTCTCGCACAGCGTCTGGAAGTTGACAGGCAGTGGGGCCGTCTGCATGTGCATGATCTGGTAGAAGGAGATCGTGGCCTGAAAATAACATAGGGAAAATCAGGCGTGAGCTTTGTGAGCCGGCATACGAGGAAGGGGGAGACGAGGAGCTCTGGGTTGGGTGAGAAAAGAGGAGGATGGAGCGGTGCAGCCTCGAGCCTTGGCTTTTCAGAGCAGCAGGGAGTGAGGAGAGCTCACAGCCACCTGGAGCTCAGCTGAACCAGCAGCAGCCAAGCCAGGTCTGCTGGGGAGGCAGCTCTGACCCACTCCTGAGCAGGACATGGCCACCCCCTTGCCCTGGGGGCCATCCCGAGCCAGCCCCGCTCACCATCTTGATGACCTGGTCGCTCTGTTTGATCACTTCGTGGATCTGCCGCAAGGAGTTCACCTTGGTGTCCTCAAGCTCCTGCTTCTGGGTGTTGGCATCCGCGACACAGGTCCGGTACGTGGCCATCGCCTCTTCTGCCTGTGAGTCGGGAGAGCAGGAGATGGGAATAGCTCATAGGGAAGGAGGACATTGAGGACACGGAGGACACAGAGGACAAGGAGGACAGCTCTCTGCACTTGGACGCCGTTCCTCTAGTGCCATGTCCGAGGATCCACAGGGATCTCAGTTCACTCCTCTTCACCCAGGGCTGTCCCTGTGCTGGGACAGTGAGGAGTGAGAAGGTTCTTGCCAGGCTCAGCCGGGGTCCGGAACTGTTGAGTTCCTACCTTGTTCTTGGCTTCCTCTTCCAGCCGCCGCTTCTTGTCCAGGGTTTTGGTGGTGATGCTGCTGGTGGTGTTCTGCTGCTCTTCCTCTGCCTTCACCGCCACATACTTGGCCTTGTCGTGCTCCTCGCTGCGCTGCATGTAGATCTGCTTGGCCTTGCGCAGGTTCACCTCCGCCTCTTGCTGCCAAGGACAGTAGTGAACCAGGGTGAGGACTGAGCTCCGCAAGGGCATCGTTACCTCCCGCAACCTCCCTGGGGCCCCTTTCCTGGGACAACGCACCTAATCCTGCTGGAGAGGGCAAGGAACCCAGCATCCTCAGAGGGGAACGTGTCATGGGTTCTCTGGGGCACAAACCCAGCCCGCGCTGTGTGGCTGGTACTCACCAGCTTCCTCTGTGCCCGGTGCCACTGCTCCTTGATCTCCTTCCTCCGCTTTTCATGTTCAAGGCGCCTCACTGTTAGCGGCTGGATCAGGAGGAAGAAACAGCCCCCCCGTGGCTCTGAGTTAAACACCCACTGCTATTCCCTTTGCAAAAGGCTTTGAAAGGAGAAGTTCCCTGTGGCAGTTGTTATCATTTCCCGGCACATCTGGGCTGGGTTACAGGGAGGGTTTGTCTCATGGACAAAAATCTCCAGCCTGGGAAGTGCCAGATGCCGTTTCACTCCGGACTGAGCCAGCAACAGGCCCTTTTGGCCAAGAAGGCCAATGGCATCCTGGGGGGCATCAAGAGCAGCATGGCCAGCAGGTGGAGGGAGGTCATCCTCCCCCTCTGCTCTGCCCTGGGGAGGCCACAGCTGGAGCACTGGGTCCAGTTCTGGGCTCCCCAGTTCAAGGAGGACAGGGAACTGCTGGAGAGGGGACAGCAAAGGGCTGCCAAGATGCTGAGGGGATGGAACATCTCTCTTATGAGGAAAGACTGAGGGATTTGAGTCTCTTCAGTCTGGAAAAGAGACAGCTGAGGGGTGACCTTATTAATGCTTATAAATACTGAAAGGGGGGGTGTCAGGAGGATGGGGCCAGGCTCTTCTCAGTGGTGGCCAGGGACAGGACAAGAGGTAACGGGCACAAACTTGAGCATGGGAAGTTCCATCTCAACACGAGGAGGAACTTCTTTCCTGTGAGGGTGGCAGAGCCCTGGCACAGGCTGCCCAGAGAGGTGGGGGAGTCTCCGTCTCTGGAGACATCCCAACCCCGCCTGGACGCGTTCCTGTGCCACCTGCTCTGGGTGACCCTGCTCTGGCAGGGGGCTGGAGGAGATGATCTCCAGAGGTCCCTTCCAACCCCTACCATTCTGTGATTCTGTGATTCTGTGAAGGAAGAGCCACCCTCTGCAGTGACAGGGTACCGGCTCCTTCCCTGGCAAATGGCCCTGGAGAGCGGCTCCCCCTGGGGGGAGATTGGTCTGTGGGAGCGGGGGAACTCGGAGAGACCTGGGATGCGATGGAGATGGATAAGGAGATGCTGGTTGATCTGCCAGGCTTTGTGTGTGTGTGGGGGTGGTTCTCCCAGACTGTATCTGACCCCTCGAAGGGGGTTAGGTCTGGCTGAGAGCTTGGGCTCATCGATCCACCGAGGCCAGAACAAAGCTGGGGAATCATAGAATCATAGGGTGTGTTGGGTTGGAAGGGACCTCTAAAGGCCATCCAGTCCAACCCCCCTGCAGTGAGCAGGGACATCTTCAACTAGATCAGGTCGCTCAGAGCCTCATCCAGCCTGGCCTTGAATGTCTCCAGGGATGGGGCCTCCACCGCCTCTCTGGGCAACCTGGGCCAGTGTCTCACCACCCTCAGTGTAAAGAACTTCTCCCTAATGTCAAATCTAAACCTGCCCTGCTCTACTTTAAAACTGTCCCCCCTCGTCCTATTGCTCCATGCCCTTGCAAACAGCCCCTCCCCAGCTTTCTGGAGCCCCTTTAGGGACTGGAAGGGGCTCTAAGGTCTCCCCAGAGCCTTCTCTTCTCCAGGCTGAACCCCCCCAGCCGGTGGCTGGATTCCAGTTTCTGGAAGAGCTGCCCATGGCAGAAGGATGGTGGAGACCAGCAGCCTCCCTCACTGCCCAGCCGCCGGGGAAGACCCTTCTGAGATGGCCCCCCGTCCCCTCACCTGGAGGAAGGTTTGCTGCTGCAGGGTGTTGGCCGCCTGCAGAACCGACGTCCCGTGCTCCATGTCCTGCTCCATCGCCAGCAGGTAGATGGACAGGAAAGGCATGTTGGTCTGCGAAACGAGAAAAGGCAACATCTTGAGCCCCAGCACCACAGTATGAACTGAAGGAGATGCATCCTCCAGTGCTCCGTTCAGGGAAGAAGACCCAGAGGCTGGGCTTGGCTGATGGCTACTGGTAAAAGCCCCGTCCTGGACGCAGACAGTGTGGTCACAGGCTGCCAAGAGGCTGCTTGGAGGGGCTCGGAGGCAGTTGGAAGGGCCCCATGGTGTCTCCTGCCCCATGCCTGGGCTGGAGAGCAGGGGACGGGGCAAATCTGGGGTGTCACCCTGCCCAGGCTTTCCCTGCTGGCACCCGGCAGGGATATCGGCTACCGATGGAGGAGGGTTTGCAGGGTCTTGGCATTATCCCTTGCTTTGGTGTGGAGGCATGAATTTTGCCAAGCAAAGAGCTTTGGAGACACTCTGAAGCTGGGTCATGCAAAACGAGCTCTCCGGGTCTGCTTGTTCCTGGTACAGCCCAGGTGCCGGGTGGCTTTAGGGACATGTGGACTTACCTCCTGACTGATGGTTTGCTTGCAGCTGTTTGCCATCTTCTGAAGCCCTTTGGCAAATTCCATCTCTGGAAGAAAAAGGTTGGAAGTGAAAAGACATAGGAGACATCAGGATTTCCCTGCAGATTGGGCTCCTTTTGAAAAATAAATCAGGAATGTCAGGAATGAAGGTCACTGCTGTCCTTGCAGCATCTGACTCCCTCTGCCTCGATGACCGTAGAGAACCTTGATGTGTTCTGATGCTGCTCCGAGGAGTTCAGCCCCTCTCTGGTAAGCACCCACCCTGCCGTCCCCCCCATCTTACCCAGTGTGGTCCTTTTCTCCAGGTATCCGATGAGGTCCTTCATGTACTTGGAGATGTTTTTGGCATACTGGAGGGCAGCGTCTACCCCGCCCTCGCAGCGCTGCAGCATCACGTCCACTTCCTCGGCAGGAGGGCGGCCTGTGATGGGACGGGGGGAAGGTGGGGGGAAAGAGGAGCCATGGGGAAGATGCTGGTTCCTGCCGGCCATTCTGCTCAGCCAGGTACCCCACAACCCCGACCCCTGCACCCCAACCCTCCTGCTCACCCGTGTCATAGCTCTCCATGCCTGAAGGCAGGCCGTCTCCACCAGGCCCCGGGATCCCCCCGTAGAGGCTCTCCATGGACTTTGGGAGTTGGAAAAGAAAAGGGAGGGATCAGACAAGAGGAAGGGGAGTACTTGGAGAGGTTGGTTGGTGGAGGGGACCCAGAAACCCAGAGCTACTGGAGCCCTTCTGCTGATGCTGGGAGTCTGCTGTGCTCAGCCTGGGGCCAAGAGCTAATGGGAACGTCGCTGGAGAAATATATTGCACACACCAGCCCAGGGCAGAGCTATGGAGAGCAACCAGAGCCCTGTTGACAGAGCTGCTCCATCCCTTCCTGAGCCACCTTGCCCTTTGGATTGAGCTGCCGGGTGGCTTTTCCCGTCCTTGGGATGGCAGCAAGGACAGGAGCAAGCAGGCAAAGCCTACACACAGCTCCGCTGGGCTTGGAGGTGGGCTAGGAATCCCATGTCTTCCAAGCTGGTGCATCCCGGGACCCATGTGATGGGAGCGGGCATCGCTCACCTGGTTCTGGTCGCTGGGTGGGATGGAGAGGATGGTGCTGCTGTCCACCTCCCCCATGAGGAACTCGGACACGCTGTGATGAGAGGAATACGAGAGGGCTCAGCAAAGAGGGGATGGGCAGTGACAAGCAGGGCTGTCACCCAGCAGCACCTGACCCCCATTCAAGGCACCAAGCGAGGGCTGGGGCAGTCGGAGCTGCACCACTGGTTTCAGTGGGGACCAGCTCAGCTCCACGTGATGAGGTCCTGGTAACTCAGGTGGGGGAGCAGAGCTTTTCCCAGCACTGAAGAGGGGCTGGGAGATGAACCCTGCGGGCTTGAGCAGGCTTTGGGGTCCCTCCTCAGCGCTGGGGGAACTGCTGGTGCAGGAGTGAACCTGCCCTTCCCACGGGGTCTCGCCAGTCCCAACCCCCCCCCAACCAGCCGCCACTGGGGCTGTGTGTGGGCGAGGGGACGGGGCGAGGGATGGAGACGTGTCCTGGCTGCTGGGGATAGTGGGGTCCATCAGGGGACCTTCTCCAGGGGACGCCTGGGCAAAAGTCCCTTACGTGCTGCTGAAGGACACTGCGATGGTCTCCACGGCCTTCTCGAATTCCCGCTTGTCCGTCTCATTGTTGGATTCGTAATGGAAACCTGGAAATGAGGAAATGCGGGACCCCTGTTGCCACGAGCCCCCATCCCCATCTCAGGCAGGAGAAGGACATGCTGGGGCTGGGTCGGGCTTGAGGGAGCATAGGAGAGGAGAGGACGGTCCCCATGGATGATGGACTTTCCCTAGTGCAGTGACTCTGCTGTTGCTCCCGGGACTCCCCTGCCAGCATCACTTGGCTCAGGTCTCTGCTCGCTCCCGTCACACAGCGCTGCCGGGAAAGTGCCACTGATGACAGACCTGTTCCTCTGCCCCCGCTCTCCCATGGCACCCCCAGAGACCCCCCCTCCCAGGCAGGACGGCGTCCTCCAGGGGGGCTCTTGCCCGCAGCCAAAAGAGGAACCGCCGGCAGCAACAGGAACCAGCACCGATGGCACTTGGCTGATGTCTGGGCCAAGGGACACTCGTGGCACCCCAGCGCCTTTTGAGATGGCTCCTCTGCCCATGTCCTGGTGGGGGGCTGGTAAACTGAGCACCCCCCACTGCGGTGAGGGGCTGGAACTGCCCCCACTCCTCTGCCAGGGGATGTGGGTGGCCTGAACTCGCTCCATCCCGGCCCCACGTGGGGCCAACCCCATGGCAGACCTCCTGCCACCCGCCACGAGGCTTCCTGTCCCCTTGCGGTTGCTGTTCGGTGTCCAGGAAGCAGCATGGTGACGCAAAATGTTGTGCTCTGCCTGCGGTTAGTGCAGCCGTCCCCCTCCCCGCTGGTGTCACCGCGGGCAGGAGGTGGTGGCCCAGCCAGGATCCGGGCTCCGCAGACCCCGCTCCCGTAAACACGAGCTGTTGCCAGGAGTGGGAGCCGATTATTTAAGTGGTTTTTCCCGTGGCTGTGCTTGGAAACCCCCAGGCGGGGATCTGGGCTCTGTCATTTCTGACACCACATCATCCTTAAAACTAAAGCACAGCGAGGAGGCAGTTGATGACTTTATCCTCTCCGCCTGTCCGTGGGGCAGCTCCGCTCCCAGCAGCCCCCCCATGGGCTCCCCGAGCCCCACACGTCCCGGCATGGGGCAGGAGGGGAGTGGGACAGAGGTCCCAGCCCCATCGTCTCACCCTTGACTTTGGAGATGAGGGTCCCGGCGGCTGTCAGGGTCTCCAGGGTGTTGAGCAGCGGGTATTTGTTGATGACCTGGCGCAGGATGCGCAGGGTTTCGCCCAGGCACTCGTGGGCCAGCGGCCGCTGCGGCTCCTTGGGGTCTGCAAGACAGGGGGGGCTGAGATCCTTCCCCACATCCCTGTCCCCCAGGGCCTCCCGTCTACCCCCCACCAGCCACATCCTGGGCAGGGTTCTGCCAGGCTCCCAGACCGTGCGGCCCATCCCTGTGGCTTCAGGGCTCCTGGGGATGGGCACAGCTGCATCCCACTTATCCGGCACCTCCCGGTCCCTGCCGGCACAGTGGCGGGACTGGGGCAGCCCAACCTTTTAGGCATTTTTTCCTCAGTAGTAACTTTTTCCCTTGAAAGCGGCTGGGGAATTTCCTCCTCATTTCCTTCCCTTCCTCCCTGCTGGACGGGCGCTCCCGGCCACTGGGAGGGATGCGGCAGGGCTGCCCGGCCGCCTTCCCCCAGCCAGCTGGGCTTGCCATGTCCCGCGGGGTCCTTCCCCAGGCACCGTCCCCTCCATGGGCTCTGGCTGCCAGCCCGGGGGTCCAGCCCCGCTCCCCGCCAGCCCAGTGCCGGGGCTGGGGCTGGCAGCCGTGTTAGGAAGTGCGGAGCTCCCACAGGAAGGCACTGGGATGGGACCCTGGCACCCCCAGCTCAGGGTCGGGAAGGGGTTTCCTCCGCTCCTGCTCCCATTTCTAGGTCCCTTCCAGAGTGGGAACGGGGCTGGATGCGTGCGGAGGAGAGACGGATTTTTCCAGAACCATGGCTGCATCGTGTGGCTCAGCCCTGGGCTCCAGCCCCAGCCTCTCCCCATCTCTTTGCTGCCCCGGGGACGGCACCACCCCGGCTGTCCCAAACCGGCTCCAATGATAACCCTGAGTGGGGACACCAGTGGGACAGTCCCCGTCCTGTTCTGGGCTGTGTCCTCCTTGTACTGCAATGCCCAAACCTCTGCAGGGACCCGGAGGCATCGCCCCCCGCCAGCTGCCATCCCGCCGTCCCCCTGGCAGCGCAGCCCCTGGCCGCGTTCCCAGGGGCCCAGCCATGGATCTGGCCGTTTCCCTGGGGCTGGGCGCTGCCGTTTTCCACGGTGAGTGGGGATGCGTCAACATGTTTGCAAAACCAGCACTGAAAACACGGCATCATGTGACACCCCCTCCCACAGCCCCACCTCGCCGTGGGGACCACGAGGTCCCCTCCATTCCCTTCTCCTCTGCGGGCAGGGTCACCCACCAGCAGCCCCCCCGGCCCTGCGCCTGCACCAGGGCATCGCCCCCATCCCACCGGCCACACCAGTGAGGCTGATCTGGGGGGTCAGGGGGCCGGGGGGCCGTGCCCGGTACCACGCGGGGCTATGGGGGCCCTGGCAGGCAGCTGGCACCACTGCGCTGTAAACAGGAAAGCGGGCGGATGAAAATAGCTCGCAGGCAGGAAGCCGTGTTATCCTGGCTCCGAGCTCCCGGCAGCCACCCGTCAGCTTCTACCCACGGCCCCCGAGGCTCTGCACGGTCCTCCGGGGGTCCTGGTCCCCTCCCAGCCCCGGCAGAGACCCCCAGCTACGGGTCCGGTCTGTCCCCGGGGAGGGGATGCTCCTGCACCGTCCCTACAGTGGTGGGCGATGTGGGGCAGCACTGGGGCTGGGGGGAGCCGGGGGCATCCCAGCACTCACCGTCATGCAGCACCACATCCCGCAGGTTCTCCAGGGCATCGGCGAAGCGGGCCACATCTGTCAGCAGCTGGGAGATGTCCTCCGTGTCGATGAAGGGGCCGTCTCCGCCATCCATGGGGCTGTAGGATGTGGGGGTCTTGTGGCCCTTGGGCACGGCCCTGGGGCCGGCGGTGGTGAGGGGGAAGCCAGCGGCGCTGGCATGGCGGCTGAGGCTGGTGGGGCGCTTGAGGGTGCCCACGGCGCTGGGGCTGGTGCTGAGCTTGGAGCTGGCGGAGGGCAGCTCCCCCAGGCCGGAGCCGGGCGCCTCCAGGCAATCCTTGCGGGAGAGGTCCTGGGGGAGCAGGGACAAGCGTGAGCCCCCAGCCGGCACGGCCCGTGCCATGGTGGGGACCCCAGCTCGGGCAGGGAGGGGGCAGCACCCTGAGACCCTCCATGCCACCAGCCTGGAGGGACGGGCTGTTGTCTGCGGGACTGGTAGTCATGCTGTGCCTCAGTTTCCCCAGCTCTGTATCCCGGCAGAGCGCGAGGATCCAGCCCAGCTGTGGTGCGGGAATGAGGCGTAGCCCTCCTGGCATTCCCAGCCCTTTGGGGACGCGGGGTGGGGATGATGGGGATGGACTCGGGGCCAACCCGCGGGGCGAAGGCAGCCGCTCCACTGGCAAGAGAAGAGCAGGGGGGGCAGTGGGTTTGGGTGCTTCCTGCCCCTGCCGTGCCTCTCACCCGCAGCTGGTATTGCTCAGGGCTCCCGGGCTCCCAGTGGATTCACTGGGGTTGTCACAAGCAGCATCAGCTCCAAAACCACGGGCCAGGAGCCGGCTCGGCCACCCCGTCTGCCCGCTGTGGCCTCCACTGGCCCCCGCCAGCCCCTGTGGGTCTGGATTTGTTGGGGGAAGGGCACACAATGACACTGCCTTGTCCCCACCAGCACCCACCGTGCTGGAGCTCCCCTTCCCCGGGGGGCTGGGGACCCTGGCACAGCTAGGCGACAGCAGGATTGGGCCCCACACGTCCCTTCCTCTTTTTCACCCTGTCCCGTCCCTCGGTCAGGCACGGCCCCCGCCCTGCCAGGGATGGGGACGGCAATGGGGACACCTCCCAGGGCGCTCTCTGGAGACTTGGCAGATATTTTACGGACAGAGGGATCCCCCGATTTCTAGGGGTAAAATTGCCCCGAGGGACGGGCTGGTACCAACACCTTCCGGGGCCACGCACTGCGCCGGGGCCACACACCCAGTGAGGGTCCTTGTGGCATGGGGAGGGGGCCCGCGGCCACCCTCTTCCCTCCAGCAGCTCCCATCGGTGACCCTTGGGCACCCAAGCGTGACACGAGTGTGCTGGTTCTCAGCATCCCTGGCTGGGTGCTGCCGCTCGGCGGGGCCGGAAGCCATTTGGTACCAAGGGGTAAACACCGAGCGCCTTCCCCTTGGGAGCCACCCGGGAGCACGAGGCTGCCATGGGCAAGAGCGACGCGGGGCAGCTGGACCACCACGGGGCTGTGGGGGGGCTGCCCCACGGGCCCCCACCCCAAAACAGCTGGGGCCAGCCCAGCCCTGCAAAACCTGTCCCCATCCCTGCCATGGGGTGCAGCGGCCCTGGAGACCCCAGTCCCTCCCCATGGGGGGCACCTGGCCATACCGTCAGCCGCACAGCGGGCGCGTGGGGCAGCGAGTCCAGGCAGTGAGTGGGCGAGTGGTCTTTACCCATCCGGCGGCGCCCCGCAGAGTAGGGGCTGTAGCTGTTCCTCCCCGCCGCCCGGCCAAGCATCCCTCTGTCTGCCACCCATAGGCCCCTCTCCCGGGGGGG
>VYZM01005852.1:43868-65952 GCA_013398915.1 Dromas ardeola
CCATGGCATGAAGGAGGCTGGGGAGGCGTGAGTGCTGGGGGGCGGAGGGGGCTAGGAGGGGGCTGCTGGGGGGAAGTAGGGGTCCCCCCATCCCCCCCAGCCAGTGCCATGCCGCTGGACCACCCCCCGCCCATCCCTGCGGTGTGGGGGCAGGTCCCCATGCCTCTGGCTCACACTAGGCTGGTAATGGGGGTCTCTGTCCCCCCATGGTGCTGGATGCCCAGGATGGGGCTGTGCCCCCCAGCTTCCCACCCCGACGGCTTCTCGGCCCCCCCGGCTCCCCCGGCCCTGCTGGAAGCGCTGCGGCGAGGGAACTGGACACAGGCTGAGCCGTCCCCCCCGTGCCAGTGCAGCGGGCCGGGGGCTCGCAGGATGCTGCCCGACTGCCCCGAGGGGGCCGGGGGGCTCCCGCCGCCCCAGGTAACTCCCAGCCCCCAGCGGGGCTAGCCCTGGGGCACTGGTGCTGCTGGGTGTGGGTGCAAGCGATGCTCTGGGGCCATGTGTCCCTCCAGCCCGTCTGTCCGTCCCCCCAGGTGCAAAGGGGCACGGGCGACATCCTGCAGAACCTGACGGGCAGGAACATCTCCGACTACCTGGTGAAGACCTACCCCCAGATCATCCGCCAGGAGTGAGTGTTGGGGGAGGGGAGACCCTGGGGACACCGCGGGGACATGGTGGGGAGGATGGCAGGGCTTTGGCAGAGGCTGGCAGCAGGGAGGGACGCTGGGGACCAAACCCAGCCAGGGCTGGCGGCAGCAAGGGCACTGCAGGGCAAGGGGGAGCTGCTGGGGTCTCGTGGCGGGGTGGGCGCTGCCATAATGTATCCTCGGGGTATTTCACCCCATTTCTTTCAGGCTGAGGAACAAGAAGTGGGTGAATGAGCAGAGGTGAGCCGGTGGGGGGGCACTGGGGTCTCGCGCAGATGGTGGCAGGGGCAGGAGATCCCTTGCGGGGTCAGGTAGAGCCTGAGCCATCCATGGGCAGAGTCGTCATCTGGGCAGCCTCAGCCCTTCCCTGCGCACCCCTCATCGTGGCGTCTGGGCGAGTGGGGTGCCCAGGGCAGGGTGGAGGGGCCGGGAGGGATTCCACAGGATGGCAGGTTTGGAAGTGCCCCTCCATCCCTGCAGGTACGGCGGCTTTTCCCTGGGCGCCGGTGGCTCCCAGGCCCTGCCGTCGGCGTTGGAGGTGGACAAGGCAGTGCTGGAGCTCCGGGCACTCTTCAACATCACCCCGGTACAGCCAGGGCTCAGCTCCCCCTGCTTGGCTCCGGTGTCCCGGTGCTAGGAGGGCTCTGGCTCCTCACTCCGTGTTCCCGCACCCAGGGCAGCCCCTCGGATCGGCTCTTGTGCAACCTCAGCCGCTTCATCGAGGGCTTGGATGCTCGCAGGAACATCAAGGTGCGCCCGGCCCCGAGAGAGAGCTGGGGGGCAGTGGGGATGTGGCACCTGGATCCCCATCCATGGCTGAAGCAGCCTGAAGAGAACCGATCCTGGCAGGGTCAGGGGGAGCGGGAGCCCCTTGGGGTGCTGTGGGTGCAGCGCCGGGGCGGGAGGGGGACTCTGAGCCACCAGGCTCCCTGGGGCTGCAGGTCTGGTTCAACAACAAGGGCTGGCACGCCATGGTCGCCTTCATCAACGTGGCCAGCAACGGGCTGCTGCGCGCCTGGCTGCCCGCCGGGACCGACCCCGCGCTCTACGGCATCACAGCCACCAACCACCCCCTCAACCTCACCAAGGAGCAGCTCTCGGAGGCCGCCCTGTGAGTGCCAGGGACAGGGGTCCCCCAGGGTCCCCCGCTGTCCCCTGCTGAGCCCTCCCTTCTGCGGCAGGATGGCCACCTCAGTGGACGTGCTGGTCTCCATCTGCGTGATCTTCGCCATGTCCTTCATCCCGGCCAGCTTCGTGCTCTTCCTCATAGAGGAGCGGGTCAGCAAGGCCAAGCACCTGCAGTTCGTCAGCGGGATGAAGCCTGTCACCTACTGGCTGGGCAACTTTGCCTGGGACATGGTGCGGGACAGGGATGGGGACGGGGTACAGCTCCGGGGGGCCAGGTCCCGTTTGTGACCCCCTCCCCGGCTTCTCTGTGCCCACAGTGCAACTACCTGTTCCCTGCACTGCTGGTCATCCTCATCTTCCTCTGCTTCCAGCAGAAGTCCTACGTGTCCTCTGCCAACCTGCCCTCCCTGGTGCTGCTGCTGCTGCTTTACGGGTGAAGGGCCAGTGGAGCCCCCCCCGGGGCTGGACCCTGGGGAAGGGGGGGTTTAGAGGGCTCTAAGCGGGGCTGGGGGCAGCCCTGGCTCAGGGGGTCCTGGTGACTGGGGGGTGGGTGCTGGCTCTCCCTGTTGTGTCCCCTGGGATGGGAGGTGCACCTTGGCCAGCCGCTGTCTCTCTGCCCCTCCAGCTGGTCCATCACCCCCCTGATGTACCCGGCCTCCTTCCTCTTCAGCATCCCCAGCACTGCCTATGTGGCCCTCACCTGCATCAACCTCTTCATTGGCATCAATGGCAGCGTGGCCACCTTCGTGCTGGAGCTCTTCGTGGACCAGGTGAGCCCCCAGGTTGTCCCAGACCCCCTTCATGTCCCTGCAGAGGTGGCACCAGCTCCCTCTCCTCACCGCTCTACAGAACCTCAGTGACATCAACCGCGTCCTGAAGAAAGTTTTCCTTGTCTTCCCCCACTTCTGCCTGGGCCGAGGCCTCATCGATATGGTGAAGAACCAAGCGATGGCTGACGCCTTTGAGAGGTTTGGTGAGTCCAGGGTGCCGGGGCTGCTCCCGCTCCCCAAAGCCTGGTCAATGTGGGGGCCCTCGCTGGTGTCCCCCCCTTCTACAGCCCCTCTCACCACTTGCAGGGGACAAGCGCTTCGTGTCCCCGCTGTCCTGGGATCTGGTGGGGAAGAACATGTTCGCCATGGCCATTGAGGGGGTCATCTTCTTCCTCTTCACCCTCCTGCTGCAATACCGCTTCTTCCTGCGGCTGGGGTGAGGACCGACCGTGGGGCAGCTTTTGGGTGGCCATGGGGTGGGCAGCCCTGGAAGTGCCCCTGCTGCTGTTGCCCCCCAGGCCACGGGCTCTGCAGCTGCCATCGCTGGGGGAGGAGGACGAGGACGTGGCACGGGAGCGGGCGAGGGTGGGCAGCAGCCCCCCACATGGCCACCTCCTGCTGCTGAAGGACCTGACCAAGGTGCGTGCCATGGGGCCGGACCCTGCCCTGGTGCTTGCCATGGGGGTCCAGCCTCCCCTGTAGCCCCCTGGTCCTGCTGCTGGGTGATGGGTGGGGGGCACCCAATGCCACCTCGGCTCTGCCGCGCAGGTCTACCGGCGCAGGAGGGCTCCAGCGGTGGATCGGCTCTGCGTGGCCATCCCCCCCGGGGAGGTGAGTGATGGAAGGATGGATGGATGGACAGATGGACAGAGCCGTTGGCAGGGCCATGCCTGCCATAACCCCACCTCTGCGCCCCGCAGTGCTTTGGCCTCCTGGGGGTGAATGGCGCGGGGAAGACCTCCACCTTCAAGATGCTGACGGGGGACACGGAGGTGACGCTGGGGGAAGCCTGGCTGAAAGGCCACAGGTGGGTGAGACAGAGTGATCCCGTGGCTGACCTGCTGCTCGCCCGCTCCATGTCCTGACATCGTCCTCCTCCTGTGCTCCTTCTTGCCCTCGTCCCTGCAGCGTGCTCGTGCTTGGTGTCTTCCTCATCCTCACCCCTGTGGCGTGTACATCCCTGTTCCCGCAGTGTCCTCAGCCTCATCCCTGTCCCCAGAGCTTGTCCCCACCCCTGCCGCGTGCTCAGCCGTGTCCCCGTCCCCACAGCGTGCTCACTGACCTGCAGTCCGTCCACCAGCACATGGGTTACTGCCCCCAGTTCGACGCCATCACGGACCTGCTGACGGGCCGGGAGCACCTGGAGTTTTACAGCCGCCTGCGCGGTGTCCCGGAGGAGGAGACCCCCAGGGTAGGGCCTGACTCCATGGCCCCCCCCAGCCCAGGGGACCCCCATCCTCATCCCCTCCGCATCTCCCGCAGGTGGCCCAGTGGGGTATCGCCAAGCTGGGGCTGGAGCTGCATGCGGAGCGGCCGGTAGGCAAGTACAGTGGGGGCAACAAGCGCAAGCTCTCCACGGCCATAGCCCTCCTCGGCTGCCCCCCTGTCATCTTCCTGGTGAGTGGGGGCAGTGGGGGGGTCCCGTGGCAGTACCAGGCCGTGCCCAGGCTGACGTTGAAGCCGGGGCTGTTGCAGGATGAGCCCACGACAGGGATGGACCCGCGAGCCCGGCGGTTCCTGTGGGACTGCATCCTCAGTGTCATCCGGGAGGGCAGGTCCGTGGTGCTCACGTCCCACAGGTGAGCCCCCACCCTGGAGTCTGCGGCACCCCTGGAGGGCAGCACCCCTCTGCCCCACAGAGCACCCCCAGAGGGCAGCACCCCTCTACCCCCACGGCACCCTGGAGGGGAGAACCCCACGGGATCTCAGGCCTTTCCCCCCCTGCGGCAGCATGGAGGAGTGCGAGGCGCTGTGCACCAGGATGGCCATCATGGTCAATGGCCGGTTCCGCTGCTTGGGCAGCGTCCAGCACCTCAAGAACAGGTAACGGGGTCGGGGGGCTCAGGGAGGGCTCAGGCGGCAAGGGACGGCCACCCTGTGGGGGATGGGGACACGGCCGGTCCCTGCAGCAATGTTGCCCTGTCCCCCGCAGGTTTGGGGATGGCTACACGGTGGTGGTAAGGGTCGGTGACTCTGGGCTGGAGCGAGTGGAGAGCCTGATGCTGCACCGGTTCCCCGGCATCGTGCTGAAGGAGCAGCATGGGGGGCTGCTGCAGTTCCAGCTCCCCTCCCGCGCTGGCTCCTTGGCCAGCGTCTTCAGTGTCCTGGCAGCCCACCGTGGCCCCTGCCACATCGAGGACTACTCCGTGTCCCAGACTACCCTCGACCAGGTGAGGGGAGGCGTGGGGCGCAAGGGCACAGGGGACGGGGTCCCTCCAGTGCTGCTCCTCACCCGTCCCTCCCCGCAGGTCTTCGTGCACTTTGCCAGGGAGCAGAGCGACAAAGACCCTGGGGGGGCTGTGGCCCCAGGGCAGGATGCGTCCCCCAGCCCTGGGAAGAGGCTTACGCCGTTCCTGGAGGATGACAGCTACCAGGAGAGTGCTGTCTGAGCAGGGCCACGCTGCCCCACAGACCCCCTCCCCAGCCGTCACCACAGCACAACCCGGGGGCCCCCCGACACCCCCAGAGCTGCACAGGGGGCTGGCCGCATCCTGCCAGCCGTCATCCCCATGGGATGCTCCGCGTGCAGGGGAGGGTGAGAGCAGCAGGGCAGGGCTGGCCCCAGCTCCCCCTCAGTGGGTCGTACCCTCCGGGGGGCTGAGTTGAATGTGGGGGGCTGCCCTGGGCCCAGGCAGGGGGGCTGGGGCTGGCCCTGGGACCCCGACTGTACAGAGCAGAGCCTGCTGTAAATGAGCAATTAAATAAAGACCCGCAATACTGCCCAGGGGGCTCATTGCCCTCACACCACTGCAGCCCCACTGGGGGACATGGGACAGGGGGCACAATGGGATGGAGGGCACAGAGCAGCCAGCCCCTTCCCTGCCCTGTGGTCACCCCACAGCCCCATCCATGCGACTCCCCGAGTGGCCGAAGGTCAGCCAGGTCTTCCTCACCCTGGGTGGTCCCTGGGCAGGGATCCCTGCCTGCCACCCGCCCAGGACTCCTTTATCTCCACTTTCTCCCCCTCTGGGGTGCCCCAGTGGGGCCGGGGGTCTCTCCCCCTCAGCTGGGTGGCCCCTCGGGGTCTGCATGGCACAGGGACCCGAGCAGGGCTGGATGTGTGTGGAGGTTTGGGATGCTTATCTCCCCCCACCCTCCTGTGGTGGGGGGGCCACAGACTGGGGCTGGCGCACCCTGTGCTCCCACGGCATGTGGCGCGGGGGCCCAAAAAGGTCTCCCCGGGCTGCGGGGGGGGGACGGGACCCTTTTGGTCCCCGAAGAAATATATGGAAACCTGAGGGGAAAAAAAATATGGAACGCTTCACGAATTTGCGTGTCATCCTTGCGCAGGGGCCATGCTAATCTTCTCTGTATCGTTCCAATTTTAGTATATGTGCTGCCGAAGCGAGCACGAATGTTCGTTTCTCCGAAGCACTATTTAAGCCTCCTGATCTTCACAATTTTCAGATCACGGCGAGTGATTTGAACAATCCGATTTAGATTCCGACGTATTTCCCCACAGCACAACTTCCTCAGACAATAACCATCATTTTTGTAGTCTATATTCTCCTTTTTATCATAAATTTTGGCGTTTTTTCGGCTGAGATTCCCTCAGAACCGGCGGACACCGCGCGATGCATGGCGGGAGGTCTCCTATTTTGCATCCCGGGGCGGGGCCGGCGCTTGTCCTCCACCGTCCCGGCGTTCCCCGCGGCGCTCGTGCAGGCGCGTTGCCGCTGCCGTCCGTGCCGGCGGAGGAAGATGGCGGCGGGGCGCTGAGGGGACGGGGTTGGGCCACTCCGCTCCGCACTGCGCCGCGCCAGGACAGCCGAGCTTCTCGCTGCGCTCCGGGCTCGGCCGCGCCGCCCCGGTGACAGACTCCCCCCCTCCATGGCCGCGGGGCCGGCCGAGGAGCCGCGTCCCCGCTGGGCCTGCTCGGGCCGCGCCGCTCCCGGGCCCCGCCGAGGTAGCGGCCTGCTGAGCCCCGACGCCTGGCCCGGGCCCCGCCAGGCCTGACCGGCCCACCGCTCGGGAGGCCTCTGCGTGTAGGAGGCCGGGCCGGGCCGGAGAGGCCGCTCCTAAGGAGAGCGGGCCGGGGGCAGCGCCTGCCCGGCCCCCGCTACCTAGCAGCCCCCGGTGCGTCTCTTCTTCCCGGACCTTCGGAGGCAGCGCTTGACCCTCGCATCCTTCCGGAGCGGCCGCCTGGCCCCGAGTCCGTTCAGCGGAGGAGGAACGGCTCCTCCGGTCCAGGTCAGCACCGCCAGCACCCTTCCTCGTCTGCCGGCTGTAACGCCAGGATGTCCGAGAACCAGCCCAACGCCAACAACCACCACCCGGCCCACAACAACGGGGGCGGCGGGGCTGCCGGCGGCAACAACCGCGGCGTCCGCAATCCCAACCTCAACCAGAACCCCTTGATCAATGTGCGCGACCGCCTCTTCCACGCGCTCTTCTTCAAGATGGCAGTGACCTACGCTCGCCTCTTCCCTCCTTCCTTCCGCCGCGTCTTCGAGTTCTTCGTCCTCCTCAAGGTGAGGGGCAGCTTTGTGGGGAGGAGTGGGCACTCCTCTTGCTAGCCTGCAGTCATGCACTAGGGCATAAATTTCCTTATAAACACAAAAAACCTTGCCTCTGCTAGAGGACCAGGCCTGTGTTTGGGCCACCGACTCCAAGCTGTCCACTGAGATCCCATGGGCCTTTCTTCTGTGACAAAGACATGAGTTGTCATAATGGTCTGTGGTGGTCCCCACGCTGCCAGAGCTCTGGTACCAGATCTGGAAATAAAAAGGAAATCACTGAGCCAGCTCAATGAGCAGCCAGGCTGGTGTGGGTCAGGTCCAGGGGTGTGGGTGTGAAAGACTTCTTTTTCTGTTTCCAAGCACTCACTCGTTTAGGGTGCATTGCGTACGTGAGATACGTGATTGTTGGAGTTTTGTTGAAGTCTTGTCTTCACTGGAAGCGATTAATGCACAACCCCATTTTAACCCTATTTCTTTTTAGCAGTCAGCACCCGCAGCTGTGCCAGCGCAGTGTCACATGTCTACGTATCAGGGTGAAAACCCACCTGCTTTATTGTTGATGTGGGTGAAGGATTGGAGACCCACAGAGGGCCTGTCAGTGTCCATGGGGTGAACTGCCCGTAGGTTAAATCCTGCACCGCGGCTTCCAGGGCACACACTGACACTTCTTGCCAGTGCTAGTATGGGAAATTAGATAAGGGGAAGTGGGGAGAGGAATTTGCCAGGTGACAACGGTGCACTTCTGCTCTGAGTTTCTAAAATTCAGCCACTTAACACAAGAAAACATCTGGGACAACTTATCTCATACTGCACAGGTAGATTTTCTCCCCTCCCAAGAAATGTTTGAGGTTTTAACATATCTCTCTTTTTTTCCCCCCATCATATAACTGGATTCAGGCAGGCAGGGAGACTGGAACAGGAATGGTGCTAAGGGTGAGGCTGTCGGGCAGAGTGAGTGGTCCAGCTGGTAGTGGTTCCTGCTGCTGTTTGCTTTTGATCAAAGCACTCCTGAGGAAGTAAGAGTATTCACAGGGCGTCTGCAGAGAACAGCCTGCTCCTGGTTAGGAGTCAGCCAGACTCCAGGCTGGCCTCAGCTCTGTGCGCAGGGTACTGGTGAAGTCAGAGAGCGTGGTCCTGTGTGCTGCTGCTCATAGGGTCCTGAAACTGCTCGTGGTTCTGCCGGCTTCATCGTGGCTCCTCCTGCGAGGAGGGAGGTGTTTCTGATTTACCTTTCCCAGCATCTTCCTGTGCAGCTCCTCTGCAGATGTGATGTTTACTAGTCTGTTTATTCATAGCAAATAGGTCAAGAATGATATGTAGCAAGGACAGCTAGTTTGTTTAGGAATGAGCATCTTAATGCAGTTGGAAAGCGAGTGTATGAAACTCGGCTGTACCACTTACTGTGCCAGCGTTTCTCGGAGCTTTCAGCTCTGGACTTTGGACACCATTGGGTAACATCGTGCTAGATTTACCATCTTCACTGTAGGGAGCAAATTTTACTAGTCAGCTTTGTTTTGCTGTGACTTTATAGCTGTTTCTTGGAGTGAGCCAGGGCAGGGGAGTGGTGGTGCCCCGTGAGCCCATCCCCGGCAGGCCGACTCGACCTCTGCCGTGGCAGAGTCCGTACCTCACAGCAGCGAATGGTGGATCTGAGCGCGGAGCTGGCGTGTCTGCCGTGGGTTTGTGTCATCCTGCTCTTGTGGTGGGTTGTTGAGGTTTGCTTCTTTCTGCCTTTGTAAAGCTGTGCAGTTTTCTCTGGGCTTCGACAGGAAACAGTGCTGAGGAAGGAATGGTTGAAAGCCACGCATGTGTTTCTCTTTCTTTCAATGTGCTTTGGAGCCTTGGTGCTGTGTTTGGTTGGTTTGCAGGACCTTACGTGGCGCTGGGGCCTGCGCGTGTGACCTGTGCTTTCAGCAGGACACGTGTACTGCACAGGTATTGGTGGCAGCTCTGGTCTTGTGAACAGGAGGAGATTGTTCTTGCTGCTCTCTCTGCGGTGTTCCCCTGTTGATACCGTAGCGCTGAAATTGCCTGGTTCTGGGCTGCTTTATTGTTGATGCAGAGCCCACCGGGGTTGGAAGGTATAAAAGCTCTTGTCCACTTGCAAATCCACTTGTCCAAGTTAATCCGGTGCCTTTATGGGCAAAGAGGAGGTGGTTAAAACTGGGGAGTCTGTAAACAGGCCACAGTTGGTTGAGCTGATGGGTCTCTGCTTTGTTTCTTGCTATGTGTAGGCTCTCTTTGTGCTCTTCATCCTGGCTTACATTCACATCGCCTTCTCCCGCTCGCCCATTAACTGCTTGGAGCACGTCCGAGATAAATGGCCACGCGATGGCATCTTGCGGGTGGAAATACAGCGCAACTCAAGCCGAGCCCCCATCTTCCTGCAATTCTGTGGTGTTGAGAAGTTCCCAGGAATGGTAGTTGAATCCACATCTGAGGAAGAGGAGGAGGAAGAGGAGGAGATGACTGTGGATATGTTTGAAAACAGCTCTATCAAGGTAAAGACACGTTCCTTTTACACAGAAGGAGATGGGAATCTGGTTGTCAGTTTGGGGAGAAATGGTTTGTTAGTGCAGTAGTATTAAGTATGCCACTCTGTGATCCCGCGGTCACCTGGAAACAGAGTGTGTTCCTTGGTTTTCCTGAATCTCCACGTTAGCCTCTGGTGGTTTAAGATAGAAATTAGAGCCTGAGAAGGTGGATCTTGTCCTCCTCCTGGTGGTGGAGGCCTTTGCTGGGGGCAGAGAGGGAGCACAGAAGACGGGAGCTGAAGTGACTGCTAATGTGACTTTTCCCTGCCGTGGTTTTCCAACAGTTTGAGCTGGATATCGAGCCCAAGGTGTTCCTCAAGCCATCCCGGGCCAGCAGCACCGAGGCACTGACCCACAATGAAAGCCAGGAGTTCTCATTTAGTGAAGCAGCCACTAAAGGTATGCAGCCTCTGAGGGAGACTGTGTCCGAGTTTGAGATGCTAGCCAGAGCAGGTAAAGACAACTTATGCTGCTATCTGTGCTCTCTCCTTCCCCTGCCCCATGCATCTTCCCTGCACGTCTCTTTCCTTCTGGCTTCTCTGGGCACGTGCATAGTACCCTTAAATGTCTTCCCTCATGCGTTCCCCTGTGGTTAATCGTGTCAATACTAACAGATCCACAGTGAAATCTGTTCTTTGGCTGGAGGGAGGCTGGGAGTTGGGACTCATCTGGGCTATAAAATTTGCTGAAGCCTCCCGGTCTGGCATCGTGTTTCTGCAGTGATCAGTACCAGATAGCTCAGATGAATGCGAACCTCCGTCTTCTGAGCAGTTCGCCATCCTCTTCAGATCTGCAGGGATCCCACTGCCAGTGCACATTCCTCCACGTGTTAACAGGGTTTGGGCCGTATTTTGGGTCCCTGAGTCAACACCAGTACTTGAAATAGCTAATTAATCCTGAAAGCCACCGAGCAAGTTTTATTGGATTGCGAGATACAGCATTGCGGCTCTGCATCGTTCAGGATATCGTCCTGCTTTATCCCTTCCCTTGTTCCAGCACGACTTAAGCTGCTAATATCTCATAAACTCTAGAGGGAGATTTAGTGGCTTTGTATTATTTAAAATGGAATTCCAGTGTTGGAAAACTTCTGTTTCTAGTGGTTAGGGGAGGAAATCTATTAAAAAATTTTGATGTTAAAATAGAAACATGGTGATTGGATTCTTATTTAATTTGCCTTTTTCACCTACGCTTTTATCCCTGGAAAGAGTGGCGTTCTTTGCTCTTCAGAAGTACTGGCTGTTCTCGCTGCAGAGGGTTGTGAGACTGGACACTGCAGTAGCACTGTTCCCTTCGTCTTGCAGTGGTTTTGCTTGACGCTGATCCAGAACTCATTAGTCCTGAATTTAAGATCATTAGGTCGCATAAGACGGGAGAGCAGTAAATATTTTTGGTGCAATACCTTTATTAATAGTTGCCTAAGTTCTGTAAGAGAGTCATGTTGTGCAGCGCTGTGAGCGCTGCTGGGCTGCACCTTCATTTGCTGAACGCCTGGTTGGAAACGATCCAGCAGTGTGGTGGGAGAGAGAATTGTGCTGCTTCCCAACGCAGTTAAAAAATTCACCTTTCCAGATACGTCCCAAGTATTTTTTTTGTTTATATTGTTTTTCCACATTTCTTGTGCTATAAGTACATCGAATTTGATTTTTAGACAGAATATTTTACCATGGAAAAACATTTTATGATACAAAGGAAGTAATTTTTTGTTAATATTCAAACACTTTATTTCCATTTGATCTTAAAACTGCTTTATAATGGAAACAAAAGATGAAACAAACATAGCAGCCTGTGTTTGCTGCCCAAGAAGTGGTATCAGAGGTGGGGAAGTGGGCATTTCTGTCAGACAGGTACATTTTCTTTAAGTTATTGTATCCTTTTAACTTTTTTTGCTGTGGTGCTGTGAGATGTCTGACAGCTGCCTCCCCTCGCCTCTTCCAAGATACGCTGTGACAGTTTGAAAGATCAGGGATTAAATTGCTTGGCTCCGATTTAGCAGGAGGTTTTGTCCCTTCAGAGATGATGTAGCAAAAAGCATCTATTTTGAACCTTTCTTTAAAAAGAAAAAAAGAAAAAGAAAAAATCAAGGAAACTTCAGGCACCAAATATTTTTTGGAGAGCCGTAATTGCTCCTGCCTTTAGTTTTGAGATTTGTAATTGCAGCAGTGACCTTTGTCTCCTGAGAAGCGCAGTGCTTTTGCCCTGTGGAGTGTTTACTTGGTGTTCAGCAGGTGTAAAGTGTATTTTCTTGCAGTTTCCTAAACAATATAGAAAGCAGAAATCAAACAGAGCAGGAGCAAGTGGTCTAGGGCTCACCAGGCAAAAGTGTGGGCAGATTCTGGACAGTGTTCGACACAGCTTGGAACCGCTGCCCTGATGCTTTCCCAGAAGTTTCATGTTAAGGACTAACATCAAGGAAATGGGCTGCAATTTCAAAGAATTTGCATTGATTTGTTTTAAATCGGTTGAAGGAAGCCTGGAGCCTGTGTTTGCCACTGATTCTCTTTTCCAGAAGGTGGTGGGAGGGAGGGGGGGAATCCAGAGGTGCTATTTGTTCTTGGTAATTGATTGCAAACCCTGCTGCTGAGCCTGCCTCCCGCCCTCTCCGCAGTGTGGCCGCAGGAGGAGTACATCGTGGAGTACTCGCTGGAGTACGGGTTTCTGCGCCTGTCCCAGAGCACTCGCCAGCGCCTCAGCATCCCCGTCATGGTGGTGACTTTGGGTGAGTGAGGGAGCCAGCCCGCCCTGGTGCAGGGGTGGGTGATCGCTCTGCAGAGGTACCTATGTGCCGTTTCCTCTTTAGTCTTGTGGAAGCTATTTATAACAGTTGATGGCGCTCATTTTCCACGTAGGAGAGCTTCTCTATGGAGGCTTTATTGCTTTAGGAGGTCATACCTTTCCAAGAGGTGTAGTGTGAAATGGTGGAGCCTGTTTCAGTGAGCCCTAATGTTACATCTGGCAGTTTTCTCACTGAGGAAGGAAGAGCCTCTTGGTACTGAAGATCTGGGCTCAGCGTGGAGCAGCAGCAGCGCAATGTTAGAGCCCAGTGGTGAGAGCAATTGTGGATGTGACAGGGACAATACTGAGCAGATCTGCTTGGCGCACTCTCAGTGTGCCTCTGTGCTCCTGTTAGCACCCGCAGACCATTTTCCTGGAACAGTGTTCTCTTCTTCTGGCATTTGCTGCATTAAAACCTGTCCAAGTCGGGAATATGATCTCAGACCTTCTCATGCCTGTGAACTTAATTGATCTGTAACGAGCTGTTAGTGCAGCAATTAGACTAGATTTCATTACTTACTCCTAAGCAAACTGAAGTACAGCTGGGCCGGAGTATTAAGCAGTTATCTCATATAGGTAATGGGCCGTTTCCATGTTAAATGTCTATTTACTGACCTGGGTTTTCCAATTCAGCTAGAAAAATTCCTTCATAAGTATCCTAGTAATTTACTGAAAAATTATTTGTGTTCATGCTTCCTGTTTTGCTTAGATTTGGGTTATTTTTACAAGCTGATCAGTGTTTGTACAGCAGAATGCTGTACCAGCCTCATGAGATGGAATTGAACAGCCTTCGTTAGTGCCCACCCAGGAGGGTGCGTGGGGATGGCGGGCCGCAGCAGTGTCATGCTGAGCCCAGCTGATGGCTAAAAAGTCTGGACCTGGCCCTCTGAGTCTTGCCAGAACTTGTTTCTCTGGGCCATTACTTGGAGTGAGCCTAGGGAGATAGTCCACGGCAAATTCCCTTTATTTCTGTGCCAACAGAGAGTATGACAGCCCTGATGTAATTCTTAAGGCTTGATTGACATTAGCATTTTGACAGCATGGCTAGATTTGTCAGGGTGTGACATTTTACCTCCGAGTCCTGCCCAATTTAGTTATATTGCCAAAGGTCTGAGCGCAGACACAGGTCTGCTGGCAGTTGTGTCCTTTGAGTGATGAGAGGACTGTGTGCTTGCCTTGCCACCTCTGTTCGTACCTTAAGCCACAATCTGAATGTTTTTTTTTGGTCTTCTCTGTAGATCCTACTAGGGATCAGTGCTTTGGGGACAGGTTCAGCCGCCTGTTGCTGGATGAGTTTCTGGGTTATGATGACATCCTGATGTCAAGTGTCAAAGCTTTAGCTGAAAATGAAGAAAACAAAGGTAAGGCTTGGAGGAATCACTTTCAGCAGCTGTGCAGAGCAATTGATGCTTTTCTGTGGATGCATGAATATCATCTTCTGACTATTGATTAATCTCTATGCAGGGAACAGTTCCCTGTGTCACGTAGAGATGTTATTGTCAAGGACAAAATGAAAGAAGCAGGAGGGGAGAAGTGTCTGCAAACGTGATTTCCTACTGCCTTATTGCACTGCATACCAATCAGAGTGCTGCTGTGAGGAGCTGTTGCCATAGACTTGCTTTAAATCCTGTTCCTTTAGAAGGCAGTGGAAGTTTTTTCTTAGTTTGTGGGTTAATCACGCTGAGACTGTGTGTTTGTATTTGGTTTTTTCCTCCAGGTTTCCTTCGCAATGTGGTGTCTGGGGAGCACTATCGCTTTGTCAGCATGTGGATGGCCAGGACTTCGTATCTGGCAGCCTTTGTCATCATGGTCATATTTGTAAGTCAACAGGAACTGGATGTTGCCTGGACTCTGAGCCCGGTGCTGGTCAGCATATGTTTGATGTGACAGCACAGGCCTGAGCTTTCATCTGCTTTTAAAGCTAAGCTGATGGAGTTTGAGGTTCTGTTCTGTGTTTTTTTTTTTTTTTTTTTTAAATGTCGGTTCTTAAAGTCCTAACAGTGAAACAAAGAGAGGAGCTGAAATGGAATGACATCATGGCTTTGTTGTCAAAAGGGCGATTGTCATGGTTTTGGCCAAATTGGCTGATGGCCGGCGACAGATGCCCCCCCACCCCCCAGCCTCTCGTACATGGAGAGGAGGAGGAGAGATAAAGAGATTTACGAGTTTAGAAGAAACTAAACTGCTTTAATGAAATATTAATAACAAAATAAAAAAGGAAAATAATAAAAAAGATACAGTATATACAAAACCGTACTAAGCTCCTAGGATGACGTCACCAACAGGCACTGGGGAAGTCCCAGGCTGGATTCAGCGATGGGTGGGAACTGGATTCCACAGATGGAGTCAGGAAC
The DNA here is from genome assembly GCA_013398915.1 of Dromas ardeola. NCBI lineage: Eukaryota > Metazoa > Chordata > Aves > Charadriiformes > Dromadidae > Dromas > Dromas ardeola. The sequence goes on from VYZM01005852.1 coordinate 58,753, forward strand.
ACATGGATTGGGATCAAAGGCAGATGAACAGACAGGGTCCTCCTCGGACGTCAGCCATTGAAGGAAGAGCATTGACCCTTTGATCCCTCAGCTTTTATACTGAGCGTGGAGCAGATGGGATGGAATACCCCTGTTGGTCAGTTTTGGGTCTCCTGTCCGCTCCTCCCTGCAGGTGGGACCCCTCTGTGCTTTTCCGCTTCCGACCCTCCAATGGGGCAAATAATGAAATTAGCTGACCTTGGTTGTTATAGCAATAAGTATAAACAAGAGCCTCTCTGCATACCATTCCTTTGAACAAGCTGTAAACATTGGTCTTATCACTCTGAACGAACCATTTTAGACACAACATGCTGTTGATTTCAGAGAGTTAGAAGAGGCCTAGCTAAGAAATAAAATTACTGAACAGAAAGTTGGTTCTGTTTTACCTCAAACCAGGACAGTGATTCAAGTTCGGGAGTCTGTAAGTGTAGTTAAGCACTCAGGCTACCAGGGCACGGAGTGCGGAAGTTTATCCTCTGAAATTTTTAAGAACAGGTCTAACTAATTGCCAGGAGTGATCAAGACAGAGCCAAGTCTCCTGTGATTATGTGTGAGATGAGGTGATTACAGGTAAGTATTAGACAAGATCCCAAGTGATAGCTAAGCCCGTGTTCATAGTCTTGGGTGGCTGTCTCCCTTTGTGTCTGACCGTCCACTGATGTACAATAATACGGTGGCCAGTGAGAGAGGAGGAAACGAGCGCAGGTGGCTGTTGCCGGAGCGGCATTATGAGCTGCTGGGAGGGGCACAGATGTAGGATGGGAAGAAACCCTAATTCCAGCTCTGCTGCTGCTGTTTGGTTTGGCCCCTGCTCAAATATTCAGAATCGGTCTCTTTACAAACAAATTACTTATTGTCTATTTCACTGCAGTAGTACAAAGATTAATTGCTGTTTGGGAAGTCCTAATTACTTTTTGGGAAATTGGTCTGCAGAGCTCAAACTAACGAATGTGGGATATGCACAGCATGCTGTGCAGTATTGCAAGTCCAAGCTTGTCTGTCCAGGCCTCTGCCACAGTGTGATTCTGAAAGCGACTCCTTAGACCTGTGCGGCTTTAACACTGGCTTCTGTTCTCCTGTTTCAGACTCTGTCCGTTTCGATGCTGTTGCGCTACTCGCACCATCAGATCTTTGTCTTCATTGGTAAGGATTTTCTAAGGGATTTAGGGTGTACTGGACGCTGTGCCTACTCCAGCACAGTGTATCATGTAGATAGTCTTGACTGTCATTGTTCAGAGGGGTCCTGCATGTAGCTGCACAGGGAATGTATTTCCCTGTCACCGTGCTCGAGGGAGCTGTTCTGTCTCTCGGCAAGTATCCGGGACAGCGGCCTTCACTGCACGCTGCAGTGCTCTGAATGGGGAGTGATGCGGGGGTGGGGTGGTGGTGGGAGGGTTTTGTGGCCCCGCATCCACTTTGTGTTACAGTGTGCTTTCCTGCTTGCAGTTGACCTGTTACAGATGCTGGAAATGAACATGACAATTGCGTTTCCTGCAGCTCCCCTCCTCACTGTCATTCTGGCTCTAGTAGGTAAGGACGTTACCTGCTAGAAAATACGGAAGTATAATTCCCTGTTCTGACCTGCCACGGCAGGTGGTTAGCATGTCCGCTCGTCACAAGTTGGAAGGCTCTGGAATTTGATGGCACAGTGAGCCGCATTGTCCTTCTGGGTCCCCTGGAAAAGCAGTTCATTTGGAAATCACATCAACTGAAGCTTTGTCTGTCACACTAGTTCATTTCAGATTCACACTTCTTGTGACCATGTTGCATTAGCACAATTTGAATTTAAAAAAACAACCAACAACAAAACTCCCGAAATCTGCGCTGTCTGGAGCCAGCTGATGCTCTGGCCTGGGTAATGACTGCAGTCAGCAGTGAAACATGTTCGGCCTTAGCCTCGTTAAACACAGCTAATTTATCCTGCTGTGGTCTTTGCTGTACAGTCATACGGCCCCAGCTGTGGACGTGACAGAGGATTCCTTCACATGCCCCTTTGGGAAGCGCATTGCCGCATGGGGGGGTGTGCCCTGCAGTGTGCTGATCTCAGACACCCTCTGTCCTGTAGGTATGGAGGCCATTATGTCCGAGTTCTTCAATGACACCACAACTGCGTTTTACATCATCCTGATCGTGTGGCTGGCTGACCAATACGATGCCATCTGTTGCCACACCAATACGAGCAAGAGGCATTGGCTCAGGTAAGAGCTGGGACCTCATTCCCCTAGTGTGCATCCTCGCTGCCAGCCCGTTCTCTGGTGGGAGGCTGCTTCGGATCCTTCCCAGGCAGAAGGGCTGCCGCTCGACAGCTTCTGTATATCTCCTTGGGAGCTGCCCTGCATGTCACAGTGTCCAAAGTGCAATTGCTTCCACTTTGGGTTTGTGCCTGGATGTTGAGAATCACCTCAGTCCTTTCCCTGCCCTTTGTGTTTCTCTGTTGAAGACCTGTTCGTAGCTCGGTAGTTCTAATTACCTGTTAATGGGAATCTGCACCACCTTGTCCAAAGTGCCCCAGCTCAGAACGGAGTTAGGACTAGAAAGCAGCTCACGTTTGTCCTGTCCGTTGCTGTATCCTGATACTGATTGCCTTTCTGTCCAGGTTCTTCTATCTGTACCACTTTGCCTTCTATGCTTACCACTATCGATTCAACGGGCAGTACAGCAGCCTGGCTCTCGTCACCTCCTGGCTCTTCATCCAGGTAAGTCGCTGCCACTTGTGCTGCACGTTAGCGCAGCCAGCCACGTGGAGGCAGGTGCCATCCTGTGAATTCAGTCCTGGTCACTCCACATGCCTCAAAGGCGTCTGCCTGCCTGCGATTTGAACTGCTACATGGCTGATTTTAACAGCACAGCAGGTTGGGAGTAAAGTGAAGGAAATAACTGCATTTTGGGCTTTTTCAAACTTCTTGTTAAGCAGAGTTTTGAGTAGCAATCTTTATTTATAGAAGAGAGTGAAGTAGTCCCTGGTTTGGAAACTTCTTTCCCTTTGCCTTCTCTAGCATTCGATGATTTACTTCTTCCATCACTATGAGCTGCCAGCCATTCTCCAGCAGATCAGGATCCAGGAGATGCTGCTGCAGAACCAGCAGGTGGGCCAGGGGACGCAGACCACGCTCCAAGACAACCTCAACAACAACACTACAGCTGCCCCTGTGGACGTGGGGAGCCGCCGGCCCCACCTGCCCGCCGGGCCCTCTGGGGAGAGCAGCGGCCCGGCTGCCCTGACTCCCAGCGAGGCCACCAGTGTCATTGCAGCTGCCACAGCGGCTTCTGTGGGCAGCGATCTGAACTGGGTGGCCGAGACAGCCGCCATCGTTACAGAAGCCTCGTTTCTCTCCGACCTGAGCACTACCCTCCTGGAGCCAAACGTGGTGCACGAAGCCATGGCCAACGGGAACCCTCAGGATGCCGCCGCTGCCTCCAGTTTGGTTGCCCGCATCAGGGTCAGCAGCGACCACCCGGAGACGTCCATGGGCTCCATCACCATTGAAGTCACTTCAACATCTGTGGTGGCTGCAGCAGATGTTCCCCCCGCCGCAGAGGCAGCACCGGCTGCGCCCCTCGTCCTGCTGCAGGAGGAGGGGCCCTCTGTCCCCAGCCCTTCCTTTCCTGTGCAGACTGAGGCTGTCGAGGGCTCAGACAGCCAAGCAAAGCCTAGCAGCAAGAACTGCGTTGCAAACAGCAGCGTGGCAGAGACCCCTCCAGCCACTGCAGAGGACACTGATCAGGACAGACGCTTGGGTTGTGCTCTCGGGGACCGGGGGCAAAGCAGCCCGTGCCCAGCACCAGCGGATAGTACACCAAGCTCCAAACCGTGCTCGGAGCCAGACTTGAGGAGCCTGTCTTGAGTCCCTGTTACTGTAATTCTGGACTGCCAGGAGGGCGTTTGGATTTCGTTTGTTACTATGTCTCACTTCACCATCATCCTTAACCCGTGAATTCCTCTTAGCGGAGGCAGAGCAGCTGGGACAGAGAAAAGGGGCTGCAGTGAACTCCCCTGGGAAAAGCATGTGCATGAGAGGCTGCGGGAATGGAGGGACGAGGCGCTCGCTCCCACAGCCTGCACGGTTCGGGGCCCTCATGCTGTGGCTGCAGGCGAGCGGGCTACCTGCTCCAGCCCTGCGGCCGGCTCCATGCCACAGCTTTTCCTTGCCCCCAGCTTTGCCCCCTGCGGTTGAGTTTGCAGTCCAGGTGCTGTTCAACAAGCGTGAGCTGCTTTGTGACAGACCACTCGTGTGTGTGGTGGCTTTCTGGTTAGAATCGCAGCTGCGTATGAACAGGGAGAGCATTTTCAGACATCCCTGGGAGAGCCACAGAGGAGAGACCTGGTAAACTTTCCTTCCCCTTAAGGGAAAGAAGAGCTTAAGACCTTCCCCAAACACTAGATCTGCTCACACCAGGGCAAAGCTGGGCAATAACCAAAGCAGAAGCTGCAGTTCAGCCCCATTTTTTCTGTCCTTGAACTTCTCTCGGTCAGTGGGTTTTGGGGGTAGAAGCTGCCGTGTCCAGGTTAGAGGTTCCATCCCAGGAGAGGTGCGTTGGGCTGGGGTTGACTTCTGTGCTGGCCAGCCCTGGAGAAGCGCCATCCCTTCTGCTGCTGGTGACCTCTCCCAGGGCTTTGGGAATTCAGCTTCTCTTAGATGTATGTGCGCAGCATAAGTGGGAGCTCCTGGCGCAGGTGAAGAGTCTCAATATCTGCCGGGAACTGGTCTGTGGAGTGGGTGTCTGCAGCGACGTTTAGGATGAGGACAGCAGCTCTGTGTCTGTACAACTCTGCTTTCGGCACCTGCGGCTGGGGGTGACGTAGTTTGCTTTTCAGTGCCTTGTCCCTCAAAGGGGACACGTTTGCATTTAAAATCAGCCCCATCCATCCCAGAGGAGAGATTGGCTTTTCACTGGCTGAACTGTTGCATGAGGTGGTTTAGCAAAGAACCAAGACACTGAAGCCAAGACATTTCAGCTAATTTTCCCTCCCTTTCCTGGTAGTGGAGGTGAATCTGGCTGTCCCCGACCCCCCTGCACTGCAGCTGGCTGAGCGGATACCACAGGGCTGAGCTGGGGGGCTGGCACAGGGACCGGCTCCCCCCGAGGAAGGGCTGGAGCCACGCGAGGACATGGCTGGGAGGAGGGTTTGGGTTTGTAGGTAGAGCAGAGCGACGCAGGAGTGTTGGGTCTGTAGGGATGAGAGAAGCTTGGGGAGGAGGGTGGTGGAAGGGCAGCGCTGGGAGGTGACACGTGGGGTGCTCTGCTCTTCACGGGGAGTGGGTGGCCGTGGAAGTGTCCCCGATTTAGCCTCGTCTCCCCACAGCTGGGCAGTGCCTGCGGCATCCATCTCCCATGGAGGGTTCCTGTGTGCGTTTCCGTGTCTTCCACCAGGAAAGGGATTCCCTGCCAGCACCGCAGGGGCTCGCAGCCCCGGCTTCACTTTCTCTGCGTTTCCCACCCAGGTGCTCCCCCTGCCCTTCTTTTTCTTTTCTTTTTGTCTCAAGGAGCCCTGGGTGTTGCTGTGGGGAGTGGGGGACCCTGCTTGTGACCAGCATGTCGCCTCCTCCTGCAGCCGGTTTTCCTGGGAAGGGGCCTCAGCAGCTCCTGCCTCCGGCATGGATGTGCCAGAGCCCCAGAGCAAGGAATAATCGTAGGCTTTTAAGAGGAGCNGGGGGGAAACAAACCAAATGATTTGATGAATGAAGAGTAGAGTTCATTCTATTTAATTAATGTACAAAATGTGTTTGTATATAATAATAAATATTATATCTAACAGCTGCTGTGGTGCTGCCCTGGTGTCCTGCTAGCTGTTGTGCTGGGTTCTCCTGCTGGAAGTTGAGGTGTGAGGAGCCGGGGGTGCAGGTGCAGTGCATCGAGCCCGCAGCCGAGCCCCGCGTGCCCCGTTGCGGCTCGGAGGGGCAGTGGCAGCGCAGGGGGCTGAGTCCGCTTTCCCCTCACGGCTCTGCTCCCCCGTGTGTCCCCCTCACGGCTCTGCTCCCCCGTGTTCGGCGGCCTCCTTGTGCGAGGGGAGAGGCTGTGGGGAGGGAAGAGCTTTTCCCGTGCTCTCGCCCCAAGTCTTTTGCAGCCGCCCGGAGTCACCCAGAGTTGGGCTGTGGGATATTGAATTTCCTCCGCTGGCCACACTCTGGTGGACTGAGAAACGGGCCGGCACCGGTGATGTCCATCTCTTGCCCTCTGTCCAGGGAAGACTCCGTTCCTGGTCGGAGGTGGCTCCGGAGCTCAGCCCGGCAGTGCTGCCCTGGAGCTGGCTCTGCCGGAGGGAGGTTGGGGTCTGGGCTCATCCTCCACGGGATGAGGGCTCCTCACCTTCCTCCTCCTCCTACCTGCTGCTGGCCTGTGGTGCGGCTGGCACTTGCCTGCGGAGGAGGGAAGGGAAGGGTTATCCTCTCCCCAAGCCTTGCTGCATTTAAGATTCAGCTGCAAGAGAAAAAGCCGACTTTTATTCTTCTCCGTCATCTTTTATTTACAGGGTTTAAAAAGCACAGCGCTGCTGGAGGCTCTGCCAGCAGAAGTGCTGCGGTGTGTCCTGGTTCTGGGGGAGCCTCATCTTACCTTCACCCCCACCTTCCCCAAAACAACCCCCTCAGCTGAGGCTGCTGCGTTTAAACCCCCGCCATCGGCAGGTCAGGAGGGAGATGAGGTTCTGTCTCTCATCTCGTTGCTCTTGCTCCAGCCAAGGGAGCGGGTGCTGGTCTCTCCTGCCTGGCTGAGCCTCCCCGTCCCATGTCACCTCTCCTCCCGGGGCTCCTCGGTGGCTGACGGGGTGGGCAGCACCCGGCCACTCTTGGCCGTGCCCAGCATGGCCACCAGCTCGCTCTTCCTCGCCAGGGCCGCCCGCAGCTGGTCCCGCATCTCCTGGATCTTCTCCTCCAGCTCCCGCAGCTCGCTCTGCCCGGCTGCCCTGTCTGGGGGCTGCAGCGCTTGCCCGTTCCCGGGGTGTCGCAGGGATCCCTCGTCTTCAGGGGGGGTTTTGTCCAGCTGGAAGCGCACCCGCCATGCATCCTTCCGCAGGGCACCCCAGGGCGGCCCCGCTGCCGGCACCTGCCTCGGCTGGAGGTCGCACCTTTGTGGGGAGGGGGAGAAGGGCAGGGAGCTCCCTCCATGGCCCCCAGGATGGTGGGTGCCTACAGGGGGGAGGAAGAGGAAGAGAGCGGGGCA
>VYZM01005852.1:74134-86084 GCA_013398915.1 Dromas ardeola
CCCGAAGGAGTCAGCCCCACACCCCAAAACCACCACCCGTGCTCTGACCCCAGGGACACCCCCACAGCCCCCTGCCCTCCCACCTGCTGGACCAGGAGGGCGGATGGGGTGGTGTGGAGGTCCCCTCTTCAGGCTTGACACCCCAGGGACCCCCCGTCTGTCCCCAGGCAGCACCTTGGCTGCCCCTGGCCACCCCCCAGGAGCAGGAGCTGCTCAGCCCCCGCTGTCACGACAGCGGAACAAGCCCACAGCGGGATCCCGACTGTGAGGGATCCTGGCGATAGCGAGCAGCGTTTCCCAGGGCAGGACGGGCGGAAAGGGGGTCTCCAAAATCCAATCTCAAACCGGTATTAAGAGAAAAACACTTTTCTGTCTGCACTGCAGGGTCAAGTAACAAAAAGAAACAAAAAAGGGCCAGGGGAAGAGACAGAGAAAGAGCAGGAGCTGCGTCCTGAGCCCCTCCCTGGGAGCCTACACCGCTCCTCCCGCAGCCGGTTGCTCCGATCTGCCCCCGCTGGCACCGAGCAGCGAATCGGGGTGAAAACGGTCCCTGTGTTGTCCCGCACGCAGCAGCCCTGTGGCCCCCACGCTTGTCTCAGTCCTGTGTCACCAAGCGGGCGCCAGACTGAGCAGGCAAATGCTCCAGCGTTCGGCGAGGCCGCGGGCCAAGCGTGTGGCACCACTGCGTGCACAGGTGCCTGAGGGCTGGTTCTTCCCCAGGAGGTGGGCAGGGAGAGGCCGAGGGGTGCGAGGGCAGGGGGTGCCTCTTCATTTGGCTGGTTTGGTGATGATGCGAGCAGAGAAGTCGAAGAGGTTCTTGTTGATTTTCCGGAGGGTGCTCACCTCCTCTTCCAGCTCGCTCACCTGGATCGTCAGATGCTCCTGGTCTCCCACCAGGTTCTGCGACAGAAAAACACAACAAAAAAGTGTCAGGCACCCGCGTCTCACCGCTGGCGACTGGAGGCTGGTGCTCCCCCCAACAGCAGCAAATCACAAACCCTTTCATCCTCTCCCTCCTTCATCTCCTACTCAAAGCTCAGCCCCTCCTGCTTACACCATCAGCAAATTCCGGGGCTCGTTCCTCCCCGTCCCCAACTTGCACAGGGCCCTAAGAACCAGTTCAGCTGAAGAGAGGATCCCCCCCACAAGGGGTATGCACCAGAAGGACGCAATTCAGAGCAGCTCTCACCTTTTCCCTTGTCGAGTACATCTGCGCGTACATCTTCTCAGCCTTCTCCAGGTAGCTCTCCCCGGAGTCCTGCAGGGACAGACAGGAGACACTGACACGAGACCCGGGTCCTCTCCCAGCACCCCTAGGCAGGGTTCCCCATGGGAGTAGGCAAAAAAAAAATACCCTCCTGTGCCCCTGCCCCAGCCCTGCGGACCAAAGCAGTGATCGAGCAGACTCTAGCGGGTTCTCCCTCTGGAGCCTGTCTGGAGCTGCAGCCCTTTTCCAAAATGGAAGGCCTGTGCGCAGGGCTGAGCAGGGATAGGGGTCCCAGAACAGCCCCCTGGAGACTGCCTTGGGCAGGGGTCTGCCAGATTCCTCTTCAGCATGGACACAGCCTGTTGCCTGGGCTGGGGGAAGCGCTGGGCTCACCACCCCTGGCTGCTCTCCTGGCATCGTGCTGCGAGTGGAGGAGCCTGACTGGCTGCAGGACTGACATTCCTGAAGCAGGACCCGAGCCGTCCCCTCTGCCGAGCAGCAGCAAACAGCCCCTCCTGGACCGGCTGCCACCTCCCCTACACAGAGCTCATCCATCAGCCATGGCAGGACTGTCACTTGCCCAGGGACAGTTGCTGACAGAGGAGAGAAGCTCTGGGACCACCGGCAGAGAGGCCGGCGGATGGACCAGCACAGCATGCAGCAAGCCGGTGACCACTGACAGTGCAGGATACCCCCCTGCCTGGGGATGGCCGAGGGACAGCAGTGCCAGCCCATGCCGCAGCACAAGGCTGAGAGGACAAATGACTGCACCAGGCAGGATGGCGAGGGGAGCGGGAGGGAGGAGGAACAGGTTTCACCAGGCTGGAGAAGGGTGTTTGCGGAGGGAGAACAGCCTCCAGCAGAAAGAGACAAGGACGACGCGTGGGGGCTCTTGAAAGGCAGGACTTGGGGCAGGGCAGAATCCCGGTGGCTCCAGACCCCCCTGTGCCACCAATGACACCAGGGTGATTTCAGAGGGACACCCTGCACCCCAACCAGGACCCTGTTCCACTTAGAGACGTCGGTTTGGAGGCTCCTCTCCCCGGGCCAAGAGCAGCTCAGACACAACCAAGAGCACGGGAAGATCCTGCCTGCTCGGCTCTCACCACAAGTCAGTTAATTGGGCAATTCCACAGCTTTAAAAAACGGCACTTGGGGGAAGATCAGAACAGGCCGTGCATGGAGCTGCTGCCCATCAGCAGTGGACCAGGCACTGCCGCTGCTCTGTCTGGAGGAGAAATTTTGCACCCTCCGGCACGGATCCCCCCATCCGACCTCCGTCTTCCCCTCCCCAGCAGCCCGCTCATCCCCAGTACCTGCTGGTGGAGCCCAAGGCGCAGCGTCACTCCCTCGCTCCCCTGCTCGTCATTGCTCTCGGTGCCATGGAGGTGTTTGCTGAATTTGGGGAGAGGCACGCTGGGTTTCCCGTCTGGGTTGAACATGTTGGCTGGGGCCAGCACTATGAAAGCGTTTGTCACCGGACCTGGGATGGGACAAGAGGAGGGGACGGGTCAGACACCCCCTTCCAGCGGGGTTGTCTCTTGCCTGGCACCTCGGGGAGACCCAAGAAGAGAGAGAGAACCCCAGGCGCAGGGACCTGCCAGGACTCCTGCCTTCCTGCCAGCCGCCCGGGGAGGCAGAGCCCCCCTCCCCGTCCTTGGCGGTGGAGAGCGGGGACGCAGCTCTGCACCCCGGGCCCGGCAGGCAGCTCAGGGAGGAGCAGGGCGGCCCGGCTGTCCTCTGCAGAGCCATCCATCCATCATCGGCTGCCGCTTTCGCAGCTGTCTCCTGCAATGATCTATCACACACTCTCGTTTGGCAGAGCTAATGAGCGCTTTAATTACTGCATTTACCCACACAGGCTGCTGCTTTCTGTCAGCAGCCCCCTCCACCTCCCCTTCCCAACTTGTGCTCACTGCTGAACTCCCACCGCTGCCCCCCACGCCCCAAACCTCTCCCCGTCAGACACAGAGAACCCCCCCTAGACCCCCGCTCTGCCCGCAGCACACCTCTGGCAGCCAGCAGGCTGCTGCACGAGCAGAGCGGCTCAGTCACTGCTAATAAATCCCTGACCATCCATCTTCCCCAGGCCGAACTCGACAGCGCAAAGGGAAAGGTTAAAAGGATCCAGATGCACCTGAGCGGAGGTGGCGCCCGCCCAGCGTCCCCACCACGGCAGTGGGGAAGGGTGCAGGATGAGGGAGGGAGCCTGGGGGGGGGCTGGAGGGGCACGGAGCTGCCCGAGGCACTTGGTCTCTGCAGAGGAGAGGGACAAAAGCACCTCTGATGCAGATGAGGGCTCCCTCGCCATCATCTCCCCCTCCAGCTATACCACAGCCTGCGCCAAAGCCTGACCCTCCCAGGATCCAAGCCTGGATCCCAGTGGCAAACCAAAGGCTCTGCCGAATGCTCGATCCAGAAGCTGCTCTGCCAGCAGTCCCGGGCTGGCCCCGAAGCCGCTCTTTGCCAATACTTTGCTGTAACAAACCATTTATTTTACTCTTGCTCCCTCCCTAAAGACAAGACCTTCGCTGCTTCTTATGAAAGTGTCCATTAGTGAGATTACCGCTGCTGGTTCACCAGCAATTCCAGGAGCAATTGGAAAGAAAGGGACAAGAAAGGCAGAGAAGAGAAAATGTCACAAACTGCCCCACAGATCCCCAAACCTGGTCACCATCCAAGCCCTCTCAGGCCTCAGTGCAGATGCAAGTCCCATCCAAGCCCACCTTGTCACGACGGCTGGGGCACCAGTCAGTGGGTGACACTCTGCCAGTGTGGGCAGAGGGACTGGACTCAAGTAGGGGAGAATAAATAATCCAGCTTCCAACACCGGCAGCTGCCAGCAGGACAGATAATTGGAGCATCCCCAGGGTGGCCTTGCACAAACGAGCCCTCGAGGATGGTCTGTGCCACATGGTGTTTGCAGAGAAAAGAACAGAGCTTGTGTGACAGGGCAGGAACCGAGGCCTGGAGGGATGCTGGGGCAGCACTGGCAAGGAACCTGGGAGATTTGCACCCCATCCCAGAAGTCCCCCGCTCCCCTCAGTGCGGCGCCAGCCACGCTGGGTAACCAGGAGCAGCCCTGCCTTGCCCAGCACAGTCACAGCTCATTACCTGACAGCAGCAGCCCAATTTCTCCAAGTCCATCTGCCTGCCCATGCCCTGCCCCCCCTGCTTGCCCACTGCTACCAAGGACAAGCAAACCTTGCTGGAAAAGCCCCCTGCGTCTGTTCTGCCTGTGCAGCTACGATCCTCTCGAGCCCTGAGCCATGCTCCAATCCCTCCAATCCATTTGCAGCACCGTCACGTGGGGAGGGCAGTGGTTTCTGCCCTGCGAGCAGAGGGACCTCGCTTTCCCGAGCACGCCAGGCCGGAGGTTGCTGTCATGTCAGCCATGGCAGAAAAGCCTGTGTCATCTCTGCCTTGGGAAGGGAAAGGCTCAGGGAACGCGCTGGAGGGGTGAGCAGGGCAGCAGCAGGGAACAGACCTTGCTGGGAGGCTCACGTCACTGCTCGGAGAGGTGGCGAGAAAGGCCAGGGGGAGACAGTGACCTGCTGGAAACCAGCGCTGCAGGGAACCTGCTGCCCCACTAAGAGGGTGGCAGGGCTGCCTGAGAGGCACAGAAGAACTGCAGAGCCCCCGACGCAGGGAGGCTGCAGGGGCCCTCCACCCTGCACTCCCTATGGTGCAGCTCTCCCTGGATGGCAGCTTCTGATCCAGCTCCCGGGCACAGATGAAGCACACAGCAGCAGCAGGTGGGTACTGGTGCCAGGGCTGCCGGGGAAGCCAGATCCCTGCCCGCAGGAAGAAGGGAGCCAGCGGAGGCTGCAGAAAGCACCCAAACCTCATGGGCCCGGCACCCAGTGGCATGGTCAGCCTGGTCCTGCTCCTCATGGTAAGTGCTTGTGTCCATCTGCAGTCTCAAGGAGGGTTTTAATGCCTGGCTCACAGCAAAAGCTTGCGCCCCTCCTCCTCTGATGACTCACACAGCTCAGATTTTGTCTGCTGTCACCCCTCTAGTGCTAGTGGAGCAAGGCTGGATGGGCGCTGCAGTAGGTCCCCATTAAAAACGGTCCTTGGCAGCAAAAAGAAAGGAATAAAGGGTCTGCAGGCAGCCTGGCTTTCAGCGACTGCCCTGGGGCAGTAGTTTGCCCAGCTCTGTCCAGAGCCAGCGTCACAGACGAACAGGGTCTGACTGTCACCACTGTCACCTTCTGGGAGGGTTTAGGCAGCCCCACCAGCGAGAGTGGTGTTAAGAGAGTGATAACAGAAGAAATCCACTGTTAGCAACAGCTCAAATGCAACAGGAGGGCTAAATCGTCCACTGCTCTGAGGCACTTAATTGCTGATCTGAGCCAGTAAAGGTTTGTTTGCACGGTTTATCGGAGCCATTAGACTGAAATCCCAGACGACTGCTTATATCGAATTCACTTCAGGCCTAATGAGCTCATAGGTGCTCGTTGCTGGGGTCACAGAGACAGTCTCTTCTCCAGACATATCCTCCTGCTCCCACAGCCTCCCCAAGCCTTGGGGTGCGTGTGGGGCAACCGCTCCCTTTGGAAAACAAGGAGGAAGATCCTGGATGTCCTCAGCGACAGGGTGAAGTGTATGACTCACTTGCTGACAGTGCACAGGGAGGTTGTTAACAGACGTGGGCAAGGTCAAAACATCACTCCAGACAGCTAAGGCATCCCTCCAATGCCTCTATCCTTCCTGGAGGTGTGAAGCAAGTAGCAGAGAAATGTCTGGAGTGCCCAGGGCGGCATCAGAGCACCTTAAGTGAGACAGCAGCAGCCACTGGCAGCTGAGAAGGAAAGGATCCCAGAGACAAGAACATGCCTACCTTTGTGATTCATCGTCTTCACGCACTGCTTGCTCTGGATGTCCCACAGCCGGACTGTTTCGTCGTGTGAGCCGGAAAGCAGCAGGCTGCCATCCGTGGAGACAGACAGACACGTCACCTGGTTCCTGGAACAGGGAAGAGAAGAGGAAGTTTAAACTCAGAATGACCCGAGGACCGGCAGAAACTGGTGAGGTGGGCAGACGGGGGTGATGAAGCGTTTGGCAGGTATGTCTGGTCTCTCACCTGTGCCCTTTGAAGACCTTCCCATTCTCCCGCTCTGTCTGGAAGGTCCGGTCTCTCTGGACCGGCTGCAGAAATGCAGGAAGGAAGAGAGAGGGCAGTTTAAATTCAGGAAGATGGAAGCCAGCAGGTTCATCACTGTGTCTGGAGGGGGCAGAGGAGATACAGGGGAACCCAGGACCTCCCGTGCTCTGGCAGGTCACACCAGTCACGTAGGCGGGGAGGTTACAGTGGCTCAGGGCGCCGCGTCAGGAGCAGACCGAGCAGATCTGCAGTCCCAGGCACTCACCCAGGCACAGAGGTCAACCTGGAAGATGGATCCGTCCATGCCGCCACAGAACATGTGATACTCAGAGAGGTCAAGAGTCACAGCCATGATCCCCACATCGAAGAGGACGGAAAGCAGGAGCTCCCCAGATGAGATTTCCCAGAGCTGGAGCAAGACGATACAGGAGAATTAGGGGCTTAAATGTTAATGACAGGATTGGAAGAACACGCTGCTGCTTATCTGCACCTGCCCAGGGGCAAGCTGGCAGCATCCTGTGGGTGGGGAAACCGAGTCCAAGGTATAACCACGTCAGAACCCAGGATCAGCATCTTCGTGATCACGAGACGAGTCTCCCAGGCAGCTCCAAAACGGGCCTCAACCCCTTCATGTGCCCTCCTGCCCCCCAGGACAGACCACTCTCTGCAGGGCAGGAGGAGCGGGCGGTGGGCTCCAGCCTGCTTTGCTCCCTGCCCTTGGAAACTAAAGGACGTCCGTGAGGGGAATCAGAGGAGCTGACCCCAACATTCCGCAGAAGAGGGACTGCAAAGCATGCAGAGGCCCAGCCCGAGGGCAGGTGCAGAGAAACTGCTGGTGTTTGGAGAGGCAAAGCCCATTAGTGGGTCTGGCAGCTCTGAGTCATCACAGAGACAGCCAAGAAATTCAGCTACTGCAACCCTCACAGACAGCCCTGCTGCAGCCCAGCAGAAACTCTGCTTTAACCCTCTGGGGCCTGCGCACCTCTGGGATTCTTGTTGGGTGGGACAGAGCCGAGCCTTACCTTGGCTGTCTGGTCAAGGGAGGCTGTGGCAGCTCGTGCCAAGGGCCCTCCAAAGCCACAGCACAAGTCTGTAATGGGGAGGCTGTGTCGGGACCACACATGGCGAGGGTCAGGGATCTGGGAGGGCTCTGCCTGCAGCACGCTGTAGGGGAGAACAGAGAGATGGGTTGGCAACCAAGCCCCACGCAGCTCACTCAGCCCTGGTGGGGAAAAGAATCATACGAGTAAAAGTGAAAAAACTTGTGGGTTGAGATAAAGGCAAAAGCCATGCATGCCAGCAAAGCAAAACAAGGAATTCATTCCCCGCTCCCCATCGGCAGGTGGGTGGCCAGCCATCTCCAGGAAAGCCGGGCTCCATCATGCATTATTTGGGAAGACAAACACCATCATTCTGAACATCCCCCCCTTCCTCCTTCTTCCCCCCAGCTTTATATACTGAGCATGATGTCATAGGGCATGGAATGTCCCTTTGATCAGTCTGGGTCAGCTGTCCCAGCTGTGGCCTCTCCCAACTCCTTGTGACCCCCCAACCTGCTCACTGTCAGGACGGGGTGAGGAGCAGAAACTGCATAAGCTTGTAAACTTGACGCTGCGTAAGTGCTGCTCAGCAGTAACTAAACCATCCCTGTATTACCAACACTGTTTCCAGCACAAATCCCTCGCGCAGACCCACACCAGCTACTGTGAAGAAAATTAACTCGAACCCCAGCCCAAACCAGCACAGCATGGCAGGTCGGCAAGAGCAGCTCTGGGGATGCTGGTGCAGAGCTGGCCAGGGCTCTGCTTCCCCTGGGACGGCTCTCCGGGCTGCAGGGACCAAGCAGGACACAGGAGCCGTCAGTGGCCACAGCACATGTGATACCGAGGACGAGGGGCCCTACTGATCCTCCCCATCCCAGAGGGGACGGAGACCTCAGCTGCCATTAGCAGGGAAAAGGCACAATCCAGTCTGTGTCAAGCAGGGAAAAGAAGTCAGAGCCATATGCCACAGCCTGAGGAACTCAGATGAGAGACTAGGAAAAACCTCTCTGTCAGCGAGGATAACACTGGAAGAGCTGCCTAAGGAGGGCACAGACTCATCATCACCAGCAGGCTTTACAAACAGCTTAGACATGCGGGCTTAGGCAGAGCTGATTCCGCCTCTGGGAAGTGGTGGCTGATCTCCTGTTCTAATATTCCTCGCCCAGATGTTCTCTGTCCCCCATACGAGTGAGCTGAGACCTCCCCACGAGCCGCTGTTACCTGTAAAGGTTCCACACCAGGGCCAGACAGTCCTTCGCCCCCGAGAGAAAGTGGCTGCTGTCGTCAGTAAAGCAGAGGCATGTGAGGTCCTGGTAGTGTCGGTTCAGGATGGCCAGGAGGTTCCCATTGGAGACCTAGAGCAAGGGAAAGGGCAGGAGAGTATTAAGAAAGGAGCACGTCGATGTCCCAGAACAATGCAGTGCCCTGCCCTCAACAGTTGTTGGGTAACTCTGGAACCTAGCAATGCCAGTGCCGTTTCTCCGGTCAAGACACAAGTGTGCAGTACAGATTTCCTGTTTACTATTAATATTACTTTTGACGGCTTCTTCCAACCTCCCACAGCATCTAACGAGATGGCTGCGGGGGTTACAAAAGCCACAGGAGGCTGCATGCCACCCCAGGGGTTGCTGCACTTCAGCACAGCCGCATGGTCTCGGGCCAACGGAGGCTTTAGGGTGGACAAGGAATTCCCCAAACCCAGAGCTTTTCTTGTTAAAAGGCAACACTGCAGCTGGGGAGGTTACTAAGGAGGCAGCGAGTGAGCCCCCTACAAAAGAACAGAATCGACCCCCTCTTGTTGTCTGAATTGCACCTAAAAATAAAACCAGACCGCAATTCAATGGAGAACAAGTGGCTTCACAGAGAAGGCACAAAACTAGGGCTCTTGGGCCCGTTTCCAGCTCTCCAGTGGTTTCCACGCAGCCTCTCTGAGGTGCCTGTTCCCTCTGCCAGCAGGACAGTGCCGTCGCCGGGAAGCGTTTGCATGGCAAGGCTCGCTGGGGGCAGGCAGACGGGGCCATGTTCTGCAGATGAAGCAGAGCAGGCACCAGCTCAGAGCATTACGAGTAACTCCCGCTTGCTGCAGTCTCAGCCCAGCACCCCTTCAGAGGGCTTTTTCTCCAACATTGCCACAAGCACATTTTTGAAAGAAAAACCTGGTGAATTAAGGCAGAGCCGCCCACATAACAAGGCTCAGAAACATCCCCCAGCACCGAGGGCTTTCCGGGTTAGACATCTCGGTGTTTAATCCCGGAGCTCAGAACAAGCTTGTTGTTTTATTTGCTTGGTGAAGTGCTTAGAATGTAGCGTAATCCCCACATAAACACAACACTAATTAAAAATGGAAGGACGATGACCAGAGCACAGGACATCCAGACACAGATCACAGACATCCAGATCACAAGTCACGTACAAATATTACGTTAAACATGGAAGAAGTGCTGAAGGAAAAGTAGGTGCTGTGTTTCTGCTTTGAGGGAGCAACATTTGACCCCTGAGGCATCTGTAGCAGCTTGGGAAGAGAAGGAAAGAACTGCCCTAAGCCTCACCCAGCACCTCCCACCTCAACTTCACCACATGCTCAGTATACAAAGTTGGGAAGGAGGAGGAAGAGGAGATCTTCGGAGTGGTGGCGTTTGTCTTCCCAAGTCACCGTTACGTGTGATGGAGCCCAGCTTTCCTGGACAGGGAGCAGGGAATGAATTGTTTTGCTTTGCTGGTGCGCACAGCTTTTGCTCTACCTGTTTAACTGTCTTTATCTCAATCCACGAGTTTTCTCACTTTCACTCTTCCAATTCTCTCCCCCATTCCACCGGGGGGGGAGTGACTGAGTGGCTGCGTGGGGTTTAGTTGATGGCTGGGTTAAACCACAACAGAAGCCCAGATTGCACCAGGACAGCTGTAACTTACATGACCCAGCAAAGCCCTTGCCCCACTGTGGAGCTCAGGTAATGTGGATTTACTGACACATGACAGGACAGGGGCACTCGGTAACCGTACAGGATGCGAATCTCTACAACCCACCCCCTGCACCAGCCCCCTTACCTCCCACAGGTAGATGCTCTCAGCAACCCCAGCCAAGATGTAGAGCCCGTTCGGAGAAGCAGTCAGGCAGGTCACCGGCCCAGGGCATATGATCTTCTGCTGGAGCTGGTCCTGGGGGCAGAAAGAACACAGTGACCCTTCAGTACAGGCTGGAGTATGGCAAGGAGAGAGAAACAAGACCCTGGTTCAGTTGAGACCGGCCCATGGGAGAAGAGGCAGTGTCCAATGCGCCGCGGCTGCCCATGTTTGAGCCGTGTCCTCAACCACATCAGCACTGCCGTGGTTTGGAGGTTCAATGTCCAAGAGGAAGATGATGGAGGAGCACAGCCCGTGTGTGCAAATCACATCGAATTCCTCTGCATTTTGCCAGTGTTGTTACAGTTGCTTCATGTTTAGCCCTGCAGGGAAAAGGTAAATTATCCTCCCCTCCTCCAAACACAGAGCTCCAGCCACATGCAGCAGAAGGGGTATCGAAAGGCAAGGGAGCTGGATACAGTTACGCTCCACAGTTGGGGAATCCCGGAGATTCAGCAGAAAACAGGCTCAGAAGATCACAGCAAAATAACATCGACAAAAAATAATAAAAAAAAAGACGATGCGAGCCCACAGCCTGGGAGAACAAGCAGCAGGTCTGAGAGCAGCTCCTCGCAGCTTGGGGGAACTGGGGAAAAACAGACCCCGAGCTGCGGTGAAGAAGGAGCTGCATGTGCCGAAACCCATGGGCTGCTGCTGCTCTCCGCAGCAACGCTGAGGGGAACAACAGTGAATGGGGAGATCGTGGCTCTATTTGCCGCTGCCCTGCCCTGGTGTAAGCACGAGCACGACGCAGGTAGCAGGAGGAGGAAGGGACACGGCTGTGTAGGGATAGGTGAAGTTTGTCCGGCTGCATTTTGGCTCCCATTTGTGGCTGGAATGCGCAGAGAGCGGACCAGGGTGATGGGAGGCTCCAGGAAAAGCGGGCCCAGCAGTGGGGCACCCACATCCCCCTGGGATCTGCCTCAATGGGGATGGTCACCTTCCCGGGCTGCCCTGGGAGCCATGAGGCTCCTTCCCAGCCTCGGGAAGGGGAGAGGGGAGATACTGGCCTGGGCACGGCTGGGGGGTCACCAGCCCGGAGAGGAGCCCAGGAGCCGATTCCTCCTGCAGAAAACCCCCTCCTGGGGGTTCCTGTGTGATCGGCAGGGACCCCTGGGAAGGGAGTCAGGCCTCATGGGATCCATGACCCTGTATGGAGGCAAGATGGGGAGGGGGCCGCAGGCAGGTCCCCCCTGGAGAAGGGGGACTCAGAGGCGTCACTGGGGGTCTCTGTAGAGAGACGGGGAGTCGGGCATCTGCCCGTGGTGATGTGGGTCGTTATGGAGGGAGGCGTCTGGGAGTCTAGCCATGGAAATGGGGGGTCTGCATGGGGAGAGGGGCCCCGAGGGGGGCTGGCCATAGAGACGGGGGGGGTCTCTACGGGGAGAGAAGCCCCCACCACAGAAACTGGGGGTCTCCCGGGAGGGGGCCCTGGCGCATCCTCACAGGGACGGGGGGGGGGGACTACCCTCC
>VYZM01005854.1:1333-58760 GCA_013398915.1 Dromas ardeola
AGAGGGGGAGGATGACCTCCCTCCACCTGCTGGCCACACTCTTCTTGATGCACCCCAGGATGCCATTGGCCTTCTTGGCCACAAGGGCACATTGCTGGCTCATGGTCATCCTGTTGTCCACCAGGACTCCCAGGTCTCTTTCCACCGAGCTGCTCTCCAGCAGGTCAGCCCCCAACCTGGACTGGTGCATGGGGTTATTCCTCCCCAGGTGCAGCACCCTACACTTGCCCTTATTGAATTTCATTTTTAGAAGAAAAAGAAAGCTATAAAAGCAGGTAGATGTCACCAGAAAGACCATCAACAAGAACTCTGCCACCCACAGTTGAAATTTATCTTGTGCCTTCCTGGAAAGGAAGCACTTTTCCAGGTCCTATCTCACACACCTCCACCACACAAGCCAAGACCTACCAGAACTGCTGCTGATCCAGACCGAAATTTTGCCCATCCTAGGCCTAAGGCATTTTAATTCTGGAGGGAAACAGACTGACACGAGTTGCAGGAGCTGTTTGAAGTTGTCTGGGGGGTTGGAAGTCCTGCAACTGTTCTGCGGGAGGTAGACTGGAAGAAAGAGTTCAGGTAAGACTGTGAAAAGGACGACTAATACCCTTCAGTGCCTGGCTTTGATGTTTTTCTCAAAGGGCTTTTCTTCTGTGTACACACCAGAAAATACTCACACTGGAAATTGCTGAAGACACGAGAAGAGTTAGCTGAAATGAACCACTGGGGGAAGAGAACACCCTCAACTAGCAGGTCATTTGGTTTAACTAAACCAAGCCTCTGTCTCACTGGAGATGTCCGAGACTCCCATGGACTTTACGGCACAGTAAGAGCTTAGTCAATTAAAAAGTGTGTAAGTTGATCATTTGCTAACCATCCCACCTTTCTGAGACATAATTTTATCTCAGATTATCTGCAAAAGTGAATACTGGCAGTTACCTGCTTTTTTCACCCTCCTGTAGCTATGTTTCTTCTATGTGCTAGCCCAGCACCTTAAGTTTATGGTAGTTAAGAGAGGTTTTTCCTTGGCTTGATCTTCACAGTAGAAGAACCAAGAAGCTTTTATATTTCAGCAGTGTAAAGATGCATGAAAATGCAAGTTGCACAAGAAATCTAGATAGCCAAATACTATTCGCTATTCAAATATCCCAGTGATTCTGTACCATTGTAACACATGTATTTGCATCTTACCAAAAATCTCAAGACACCTCTCTTACTTTTGGATAATTCCCAACTGCTATGGTTTTTGACATCTTCATTCAGTTGATTTTTATCTTCAGAAACTTCTGAAGAAAAAAAATCAAAGACCCCAACGCTTACCATCTAAGCAAACTGGCAGATATACAAGCAAAATGAGGCCTGACTGCAAATGATCTTGCCAGACAGAGTTGCATGAGATGCATCAGATAAAAATTTTGGGATCTTTTGAAAAAAAATGCAAATCCATGCATTTCAGCAGGGTGGAGTAACACGGTATTTTTTAAGAAAGGAAATTTCCCTTGTAGTCTAGCTTCCTGAAGCGCCTATGTGACACAGTTAATGCTATAAAAATACAGGAAGTCGTTAGACTTTGAAAGCCTTTGCTTCACAGCACGCAACATGCTGCAACTGAAACTAGTATTTTACTTAGGAAAGTACTGTTATTTTCCACACAACTTTCTGGTATGAAGCAAAGTTACACAGGTCTACAGTCTGTCTCCATTAAGAACTGCCTGTGTCTCACTTTTTGATTCTTTTGCTAAGAAGCCATTACTACCATAAAGAAGAATTTTATCATCAAAAATACATCCACAATTTTACCATCATAATAAAAACAAACAGAAACCCATAAAGCAACTGGTTTTGACTAGCCCCGAACATGCTAACTTCATGAACTATATTATAGAGTAGGGTTAACAAAGTCTTTTTTCTCCCCAATATCATTAAAAGAGCATCCTAGTCTTCAATATTCTTGCTCCATTGCTGTTTACAGAGTGTTGATAGTTTTCCCTTAATCACAAGATTAATCTTATGACATCAACATATCAGAAGTCAATGAAAAGAAAATAAAAAATGCATTTGCAGTTGTTATAAAAGGCATTAATAGTTTGAATTTCGGCATTAGATATGTATACACTTAAATAATAAGCTGCTTCATCTCTGTATGAAGTCAGTGAGCATATTTTGGTACTCAGTAACTCTGGAAACAACACTGCTTAATTTACAGGGATTTAGATAATGAGCTTTAGATGAAAACTTCAGCTGTAAAACCCTTTCTCATTAAAGCAGTGAAGTGTTTGCTTCATTTTAAGCACATTTAAATTAAACTTGAGTCCGTACAGTTTAACCCACAGAACAAGTATCTAAGGCTTGTACTTCATTGAGCATATTCAGAATCCGTAATAAACAGAACTAGTCTAACTCTGTAACAAAGATACTGGCCTTGATACCACAGTCCCTTAAAGATAATTTACAATAATATCAATTCAGTGGAGTCATTGCAGATTTATTCCAGTGTAACTGAGAAGGAATGTGCATCATTAATAAAAGTAAAAATCCAGAGACAGAAAACAGTTTGGAAATGCTTTGACTGGGCTTCTGCAAAGCCTTCAGCAAGTGCTCTGTCCCTCTGTGGTGCTTTCCCCTTCCACCTGCCCCCATGCATACCTCCTCATTTTCCTGCTCCCACTCGGAAGCAAAAGAGGTGAAGACTCCACATGAGTGCTGTAAGGACACAGGGAGCAGTACCCCCTGCTAGTGTAATTGTGACTGTCATCTCCCTGCCTGAAAGTTTGACATTGCAATGCCCACTTTTCCAGAAAGGAGGCTAAAAAGGCAGAGATCCAGTACCTCCATCCTGTAGACAGAGTACAGCCTAAATCATAAAATACAATATAAATTATAAAGGACAATATGTGAAAGGGAACATAGAGGCATTAGTAATTAGCAGCTGGTGGCTTAACTAAAGGTATTGATGCAGATGTCCAGTGAGGGACAGTAAATCTAATTTCTCAGGCACTGTTACTTTTACTGTGGTAATACTAACTTATTCTTTTATCTAAAACAAATTCCTTGTATGCTACTAATTGATAATAGCGTATTTTAATGAATACAGGCATTGTACAAGAAAGGTGAATTACTGTTGCCTCGGGAATATTAAAACAATTGTCATCTACTATAAATGTACAAGCCTGAAGATTTATGTGTGCCGTATTGGCAGACAGTTGAAGGGATTTTTCCCTTAATATGCTGTAGCATATGAAATAGAAGTAACAGTTTTCTCATTCAGTTCTTTGGCATTTTCTGTAGTGCATTAATGGTCTTTCAGCTTAACAGAATCCAAGTTCTCAATCACAAATGAGACTGAAGTCCAACTCCTGACTCTCTTAAGCAGTAGCCAAAGAGATATCAACTCGTGCCTACACTGAATGTACACTTCCAAATGACGGATAGCACTGACGTCAATCCCAGCACAAGGCCATGTGGACTGCACAGCAATCTTTTTATTTGATCTTTCCCACTGACTTCATGCAATACTGATTGCAAGGGTTACTTTACCCCAGCTAAAAATAGCAAAAATCATATCAGTATTTTCTACAAACTTGCAAGGACTGTCACAGTTTTAGAAGATCACATGCCTTTCTGCAGTGTCATCACATGAAAAAGAAGTCAAGCTTTCTTCTAAAGCCTTTTAACATAGACAAAGCTGGGCGCAGTTGAATGGAAATGGTCATAGTTGTAGTATAATATGTAGGTGTGAAAGGCCTGCTTTTATTGTAGTTCCTGACTTGGCATATCTGTAATTTTTAAGCTTCCATTGTTTCTACCTTAAGTCCCATTTTAGACACGAAAATGTATAAAAGTGCAGTATAGGAAGGGTCTTGTAGCTGTTCTTACAACTATATCTATCTAAGGAGGCAATGCTTTATTCATATGGGGACTTTATTCATACCTGAAGTATTTGGAATCAGACATAGTTTATGGAAATTCTTGGTATTTGCAGAAACTTCACCTTTTCCTTTGGCTTTAGATCTTGAAAAAATGGAAAAAATATGTGTGAAACCATGCAGTTCTTCATCAGCATGGCAAAGACCTGCCAGCACTGTGAGACCTTCTTGTCTCCATACATCTGCTTTCATGGAAGTGATTATTTATCACAGGGATTTATTTTTCACCTAAACTTCAATTCTTTCTTAACTATGTCAGATCTGTAGCCATGGAAAATGGGCGGATGCGCAGGGAGCTCTTTTCCGATGAGGCAACACAGCCGCATGCCCGGTCAGAAACTCCCTTTTATGGTGAGAGGCACAATCACCTGCCAAGCTCCCGCTTGTGAAACATCAAGGGAAAGGCACGAGCTCAGAGGGGTTCAGCTTGCACAGTAAGCCTGCTACACTGGGGGAGCCTCTTCCCCGGCTGCAAAGCCGTGCCTCTGTAAAGTAAGAAAGAAAAGAATTTGTAAGGTAGAAGAGACCGTGCAGGAGGATGTGCAGCCTTGCAGTCCAGCAATCGGTGCTTTCTTCACAGAGAGGGGAATACCGGGTCTTGCTCACTGCTCCCAGGTTGATCAGGGATTGTGCAAAATCACAGCAATGAGTCTTGGATCCCTAGGATTTTGCCTTCTTCCCTTTGCTCTCCTAAGTGGTATGAAAGCGTGCATCACAGCACTCGACCTCTGTGCTTCACCAGACCAAGGGAGGCTTCTCTGGGGAGAAATTACATTTTTACACCACTTTGAACATTGATTTCTTCTTCTAACTGTTCAGCTACACTAACTGGCACTTTTTTTTCTTCTGTGCTTCAAGACAAACCTTCAAATCGTTTACGCTAACACTTAACCTTAACTTCAGTTCTTCACCATCACCATTTGTCAGCCAGAATATTATCTTCTATCCCGCCAGCCAGCCTAGGATGCACATCCCCACCCAGAGAGACTGGGGGACATATTCTGCATATATGATTTTTTTATAAAATAAATCTGAATATTATTCCGTTCTGAGGGACTCTACTCCACAGAACTATTTGAAAACGTAGCTGTTATTATTTCTAATGACTGTCATTTTCCTAATATGAAGACCTGGCCTAAGTACAGCTTAAAAGCTTTTGTCATCCTTTTAATAACTTGGTTTCAGTACTAAAAACTACCCCTCTGGTATTACAATGGGCCCAACCAGTGTGACAGGTTCCTGTGCAGGTTCACGGAACTTGTAATTCTCATTCCTTTTCCTGGGTTTGCTCAGTTGCACTTTCCCTGCTCCCTGAGTGATCCAAGGAATTTGCAGCTCTTCGAGTAATCAATAAGTAATGGTGGTGATTTCTGGGGAGCTACATCTTGCCACTCACTGGCACAGTGCTGGCATGAAGATCTGGGAGTGGAAGAGTTAACCTGACCGAGTTAGCATGTCCTTGGGGATCCAATCTCAGACACTATGAGACACAGGCATGGTATTTAGCTATTCTTGCTCTTCTTCATTCCACTCCTGAATTTCAAACTCAGAGGAACTCAGAATCTCAAAACAAAATGATCATTTTACTGTAAAACCACAGACAGATTCTCATGAACAGTGTAAATTTGAAGCACAGAGCTAACATCCTTGCTGTTTGTGGGTGGCCAGCATGCAGCGTGGGGCACTTTCTGTTCTGATGCCTTTTTCTAGACTAGTATGAGTCAACAGCCTAGATGCACATACACCAGAATCGGTGAGAACACATTGCCAGTTCTAGATTCAACATGCCACATCCGTATCCCATAGTTTTTAATGATTTTCTATACAAAAACTGATGTCAATCCACCCCATTCTGGCAGTGAAATATTTCAGGGCCATGAGCACTATTGGTAGCGGAAAGTCAAGCAGATGCCTAAACATAGATTTAGGGACCTAAGTGAAACATACATCTATATCATTTTGGTCACATTGCTTAAAGTGCTTCCGGACAAAGATTTCCATATAAAAGTTTAGATGTTGTTTATTGTTACTGATAAAGAAACAAGACTGTTGGTTTCTGCTACACAAATCTGGTTTATTAGGCTACACAGTAGAATATATGATCGCATTTGTTTTCTCCATTTTAATAATGAAATTATTCCTGTGTTATGTGTTGAAAAAGTGTTGCACTGTATTGCCACACTTACAAAGATAGCAGGATAAAAAGGTCTCAAAATGGTGGTGTTCCATTCTGTGATTTGTTTTAAATAGCCAGTTTTTATTTATGGCTGATATAAATATTTAGCATTATCTAAAATAACTACTATGATTCATTATCTTCCACGGGACTGAAAGAGAAATTATGTTTTGTCAAGACGTCTATCATTTAATTAATTCCTAAAATTAATTAAGATTCACGTGAAAGAAAAAGCTACCTCATCTGCTTTATGGATAAGAAAATATAGAGGAAAAAATGTGAAGTATAAGGAGTGAGAGCTACAAACATCGACAACCATCCTTCAACTTAACCCATTACTTTTCTACTTAGCAAGAATAGCTGAGATTTCAAAGCATTTTTTTCATACACATAAGACTGAATGTTTCAAAAAACTTTGGCAGAGGGGAAGGTGTCCTGATGGTTCAGGAGACATCTGCAACGCTGGAAAGCCCAGACCAAACACCCTTTTCAGCCTCATACAGAGCAGGTGGTTTCACCTACAGGATTTCAGACTACACATTGGGAGTATCCTGCAGATCAGGAAGACCTGAAGTCTCCTTTTCCGCCACAAGGTAAGACTATGGAAATTACACAGAAATTTTTTACAGCAAAAATTTTCCAACTCATCTGTGCTAAAGGACGGAAAAGAAAAAAAAAAAGGAGAAATTCATATAATGGACTTTTAAACACAAAATGATTACAACATTGCAGTAAGCTCCTCTGAAATCAAGGGAAAGTGGAATTCTCTTAAATCAGTTAACAGGAACAACAACATTTTTGTGTACATGTTCTGAGATGAAATTTGAACCTAAAAAAGCTGTACATAAATTAAGGGGTGAGGGGTCCTCCCTAAATGCTTAAAAAGAAAGGCAGTACTGTTCTCAGCCTCACGTTGTTAGTTGTAACAGTTCTCAAGTCCTGATATATGTTATTATTATCAGCATTGTTATTTTTACTATTAATCTCAGCCTATGTATGTCAATCTCGTGACTTCTGAGGCCAATATAAGTGACAGAAATTGGCAAGAAGAGTATTAGTTTGGGGAAAGTAATAATATTTTAAAAATAAAAATAAAAAACCTTAACTGTTGCTCTCTTCCAAGCCGATCTCTCATTATTCCTTGAAAATGAAATTGTTGTCAATTGCTTTCCAGGGTACAGAACTGTCCTGGATACAACTGGGGTGGAGTTAATTTTCTTCCTAGTAGCTGCTGTGCTTTGGATTTAGTCTGAGAATAATGTTGATAATACATATTGGTTTAGTTATTAGTAAGTAATGTTTATTTTAAGTCAAGGACTTTTTCAGCTTCCCATAGATGCTGAGGGGGAGCATAGACAGGACAAGCTGGCCAAAAGAGTATTCCATAGATGTCATGTATAAATGGGGCTTTGATGGGGGAGGGTGAGGGGCAGCAGGAATCCAAGGTCACTGCTTGGGATGGGATGGGCAACTGATCATTGGGTGGTGAGAGCAACTTGTGTTGTATCACTTTATTTTGTATATTTTTTTACCTTTTTTTTCTTCTCTTCTGTTACAGTTCTTTTAAACTGTCTTTATCTCAACCCACGAGTTCCTTTCCTCCCTTTTCTCTCTATTCTCCCTACCCTACTGGGGGCGGGGGCGGAGGGGGGGTGTCGGAAGAGGGCGGAGTGGGTGAATGGCTCCGTCAACCTAGTTGCCGGCTGGGCTTAAATCACAACAAAACCAGAAGTATCTTACAGTACATTTAGCTCAAAGCAGACCAATTTTGCATACGCAAAATGCACATCATCTACCATAATGACACTGCATTTTTAACGTCACACACTATACATATATGTGTTTAAAACAAGTAAATTAATTTCTTCTTCATTCCTACATGGTTCTGTAATATGCTATACTTACTATGCACTAGGAAGCAATAGTAGACACAGAAAATCAAATGTGCTTTATTGATTCCTCGTAAATGTAATTGAAATATTCTTTTTATCTGAAAAACTAGAATGCAAATAGCCATGTACAAATCAAGCCTACAGAGCAATAGATTTTCAGCAAAAGCCAATAGCACATTAAGAACAGATACATTAATCTGGTATAAAGCTGAGGGCTTCCTGGATACTGCTCACCATCAGTAAACATTACCCATTTGGATATCCTCAGAAACAGCAACACACAAGAAGAATCCAGACTTCTACAACTGGCATTATTCTTGTGTTTGAATAAACATTTCCTTTTCTAACCGCAGTCCATTCATTTATTTGCTTGTGCTTTTATTTCCTTTGGAACCTCTAACTGTTATGGAAAAATCCACAGCCAGAAGGGAGGCAAGAGGGAAAAATGGCAAAGTTTCCACATAGAGCTCTGTCACTGCTATGGCATGTTGCAAACCTGTGGGTCTCCCTAGAGCCACCACTGTCAGCAACATCAGCACTATCTGCGGTATTTGTAGCATGCTGATCAGTATCTCAGCACTAAAGGAAACATTTTTAAAGGAGTAAAGTAGAGTCAAAATCAGCTCTAGTATCGTCATTTTGGCAGTCAAGACCTAAGATTTGGAGGCTTTTTCTCCCTCTTTCCCTAATCTGGTATGTTTCCTTCTCTTTCAGTTTTCACTTGAAGTCTTTGTTAATCAGTTTATGGTGGAAAGAAATTGAATTTGCCATTAGCTGTGGAAAGATACAGTCTAGGATTTGTCCAAACCTCCCTGGCAGAGGTGCAGTAGAAAGCCCTTATTGGGAGTTCTTTGGCTAATGCAGGGTTGGGAGTTTTGTTCTCAAGGGAATTCACCTCATCCCATCACATTTTATAAACTTATCTCACATACTTGCAAAGAGTAAATATATTTTGAAATGGTAATAATAATGTGGACTTTATATCTATTTGTATGTATGTGTTTGTGTGTTTTATATGTTTTCTCATAGAAGAAAAAACTGCTTTCTCCAGCTTTCTCAAAACAGTCTTCATCTTTTTCCCATGCATCACATCCTAAAAACAGCACAATGTGCTGAACAATTACCTCACTCAGAAAAGTTCTCAAGAAGATAATATAAATGCTTTTAATGCAATTTAGCTTCCCAAAGGATATTTCTACATGGATAGATGCTTTCTGAGGCGGGCTGGCCTTGAAACAAGATGCATCAGAAACATCTTGAAAAGATGCTCCTCCCTAGACTGAGCTCCATTATGCTGTCTCCTGCTCCTTACATGTGGAATCTGCAGCATCATGGTCCAAGCAAATGTCTTTTTACAATCTTTGATCTTGTTTTAGCACACCATTGTTTTACAGTAAAATGCAAGGCAACAAGACTCCTTGCAAATGTCCTGTGGAAGTTTTCCTCTTGGTACCAGTTATTATTGTTGCTGCAATGACCATGATTACCATAATGCACTGAAAACAGTGTCACTAGTGAGAAAAAATTTATTAGGATGTCCAGTATGATTTTCATAGTGTGAAGATCAAATCCCATGCAGAAGGACAGATACCTAAACTTAATTATCTTAGAAGATAATATGTGTGTGTATTTCAAAATATTTATATCTTACTATGCTTTAGTACTTAAGTAGATCACCCAGAAGGACATTATGAATTTCTTTTCTTATGATGGATAGCTCAGATTCTGGTGAAGGAGACGTCAAGGTGATATCTCCACCGTGATTTCAAACAGAAGAGGCTGGTCACAGAGAGAAAGACATATTTGCTAGAGCAGAAAAACACTCCTTATTGAAAAGGAAACTCAAAGCTTTTTGAAAGTTTCTCATATGTCTAGTCAGGGCATTTTTTCATATTCTCAGTGTTAAACCTGGAGGAAGTATGCCTCCAAGTCCAGCTGGCAGCAAAGGAGAAGGCAGTCATGCATCATTCTGCAGAAGTGGACTCGCTCATTTCCTAGGTTCCTGAGGGCATTTTCACCCAAAAAACGCTTTGCTCTAGCAGGACTTGGAACACTGGATTGGCAGTTATCTTCCCGGCTCCCCTCCTTTGGCAAATTGCTTTGCTGTGACTTTTGAACGTTAGCATTAAAGGTCTTGACTTGTTAAAAGTCTTCAGAAAATGTTTTGTGAATAATGGGCTGCAGAAGGCTGTGACGCAAAAGAAACTTTTCTGATGTCTGCGTGCAAGGCAAGGACTATTTCGCTGCTGGGGCCACTTCCAGTCCGATGTTACTATTTCAACTGGGACACTGTTAAACAAAGCGTCCACACTAAATGCTGACTAGTGTTAGTGTCTTGTTAGTTGAAATAAGTTAGCTTTGCAATTCAAGGCCTTTTGGCTATGTAGACAAATTCCCAGTGGGCAGAGGAGGCAAAGGTATGCTCTGAGGTCTGTGGTCCCTAGAAGATGGCACACTTCAGAAAATGGCATGCTTGCTCTGAAGGAAACAGCAATGATTTTTGATCTGCAGTTTGTGTATCTTCTCTCAACGATGATGAAAAGAAAACTGAGTCATCTTTTTTGCCCTTTGACCCCAAACTTCCCTTTTATTTACTGTTTATGACTATCTGAAATCTTAGTTGTCTTGTTCTACAAAGAACAATTTATGCAGTCCTTAGAAAGACCTATTGTTCAGGAGTTAGTGATAGTGTTTCCTGAGACTGCCAGAACAACATGCAATGTTCTATCCACAGAAGATTTATTACTTGTAAGACAAAAGCACAACAGTCCCATCAAACAGATGGATCAAGTGCAACCCACTTAAAATGAAAACATATAAACCAGGAAATATGGGATTTTTACAAGGCTAAGCTGTAAACAAATTTGGTAGAACGACATACCAAAGTTTAAAGGTATAAAACATAAACATACCCATGAATTCCAGGATAGTCTTTGATCTCAGCTGGCATCATTAGTATGTTTGTCATTGAATGCCTTCAAGAAAAAGCAATTTTTCCACTTGTCTCAGAAAAATTGTTAGCACTGCCGTTATATCTGGCAATGGTACATTAACGCAATGCATATTTTTTTTCTTCTGAGTGGAGTAACAGTTAACTAGGCTTTTGGACTTGAAAATCTTAAAGAACTTTCCAAATGCCAGTTAGTGTCATCATACTTATAAAGTCGGGGAAATCTGAGGTTCAGGAAAGTGATGCCAGAATAGGAGTAAATTTTCATTTTGATTCTCCTACGTGGGTTGCATTTCCCTGCACATACTCCGCATTGACTCTTATTTGCCATCCATATTAAGATGAGCAGAGGAGAGACAACTGATTGGAATCTACACCCAGGGTGATTCACAGCCTCTTGCCACATGAAAACAGAAGTATGCACAGAGGAAGAGACAAAGTTTTCCACTTACAAGAGTTCAAAGTTGTTGTTAAAAATGCAGCACTTGGGTTTTAACTACTTCTCTAGAAGCTTAGTTCAGCACGCTACAAAACTGAAAATCTGGATTATGAACAATAACTCTGTGAAGAGTTCTTCAGATAAGAACATCAGAAATCCCTTTTTGCCCCCAGAAATACTAATAGGAGCTTTTAAATGAAATTCACAGGTTACAGCTCTTCTAGACAATTAGAAGAACAACTTCGCACAAATTATTGGGAGAGGAGGGAGAGCCAGGTTAAAACTAATTATTCCCAATGTACTGTTGCTATTTTTATGGAAAAATGCTGTTTTAAAGGGTGGCTCAATGCAAAGAGATATTTTGCTCCATTGCTTGGATTACACTGCTTCTTGAAGAAGTAGTACCTATGTCAGAAGTACATGAACAGCCAGACATCCACAAGTAAATATTGTATGGCAGGTTCAAAAGCTTCCCTTTTAAACAAGGTCACATGCAAAGGGTTTCAAAAGAGGTGCCTGTCTTAAAACTTTGAGTCAGAACTACAGTTTTGCACATGGTTCTTGTGACCTCCTCATAAACATAAATAACATCAAAAATGCATAGCACTCTCCTGTCCCCCACTGCATTTAATTCTGATACAAAACATTTCTGTTAGGATACCTAGAACAGCAAGTGTTCTGAGGGCTCTCTTATACCAAAATCTACATAAGCAATCAGCAAAAGAAAACTGTGTCTAAATTATAGGTCTTTCCTGAATCAAATGTGGACACATTTATCTAGATGCATCTTTAGAAGTACCCTTAAAATTAATTTAATTTATTTATTCATGTATTTGAAAGACCAAGCTGTCAGCAAAAGATACTTAAATTGCAAAGTTTTATTTTATAAAAAATTCTCCCTGGTGATCACAAAATAATGTTGGGAATTACAGAATACTTTAAAAGAGTCATTGGGCAGTTGAGAGTTGGCAGTTCATCAGGTTTCAGGTGTGATGAATATGAGTTAAAGCTCTGACAATTTGCAGCTCAGAATTCCAGTGTCAGAAACTTCCAAGATCATCTTCTATCGGCTTACTTCAGGGTCTACTTGTGACGAAAACAGTACAGAAAATTTTGTTTATTGTTTTACCCTCAACAACTGTAAGAACCCATTTGTCAAACTTCAGAGAAATCTGCAGGAGGTAGCAGCACAGTATGTTAGCTTTCACAGCAGTTGGCAGAAGACAGGATATTCATCTGCTGTAAAAGCAGTTTTACTGAAATCCTGCAAGTTGCTACAAACAAGTTTGATTACAATATGAAGTCACTGTGAGGTCAGTCATAATCGACAGCAAACCCTGCCTGTTACTAAATCAAGGTAAATAGCAATAAACTGTGTCTATATTAGGCTTAATTTGAGGTTTAGCTAGTTAATCTTTCTCTAACCTCACCCCACAGTCCTAAAATAGATTAACACCAAAGTCTTTCGAAAACTTTTAGAGGATTGTGACATACAAGCCAGTAATTTCACCTTGCTAGTATTCACAGGCAAAACTTGCTCTTGTTATTTGTTTCATGACAATTAGTTACAATTTAAAAAAAAAAAAGAACCAAAATTTAAAAATCTTAATTTCTTCTGTTATGCCTTGAAGCCATCTTTTAGTCAAATTCCACAGTTTACAAAAATTACTGCAAGGAGGCATTTCAAAATGCTAGAATACAACAAAAGAACCACATTGCATTGTGTCTCGCCTGGGTCCCTCAGCTTACAAAAGTTTTCCAAGGCCTGTGCTTTCTAGACTTGACTTAATAACCCTAAATATTTCAGGGTTGTCAACACTTTACTGATGACTTATCTCGTCCATCTTGAGTATCATGAAATTCCTTAAGGGTTACTGAGGTGCCACGCCAAGAGTCTTTCTGCTACTACCTTGTTCTGCCAGGACAGCCTTCATCACAGTCTGACAGTGAGCAGTTTTATCTTTTCAGGGTGTACATTTTGCCAACATTAAAGCCATCCTAAATGTAAATCAAACTGAAAACCCCAAGGAATCAGGTAATGATTAATACCCAAAAGCTTCCATAAAAATTTAAAAACTTTTTTGAAGAAAAGGACATGTATGAAAGTACTGCATTTACTGAAAATAGATCTGCATTATCAGCAGCTTCTGATAGGAATTGCTGCTTTTGTTTAAAAGGTAGAGCAACAAAATACCATTGAAAATGTTGAGCAATAAAATATCATTGATATT
Organism: Dromas ardeola; assembly: GCA_013398915.1. Taxonomy (NCBI): domain Eukaryota; kingdom Metazoa; phylum Chordata; class Aves; order Charadriiformes; family Dromadidae; genus Dromas; species Dromas ardeola. The sequence goes on from VYZM01005854.1 coordinate 14,945, forward strand.
ACTATCCACAATGTCCTATTTGAATATCTCTGAAAAGCTAAGCAGTCATTTCTTCAAAGATAGGAATGAAAAATATTATAAAGGGATCCCTGTAGCAGGAAATCCCTGTATCTTTTTCTCTGCAGTTTGTATGCCTCTACTACTGTTTGTAATATTTTTCCAAAAAAAAGCCTTGAGGCATCAGATGAAATCCCGTGGCATTCATTGGCAATTCAAACAGAATGTAGGGCACAGTTTCCGCCTTGAGGACCTGTCGATCTAAGCAGACAACACAGACAAAAGATAAGGAGAAAGGAGAGATTATTATTGGCAGGTTAAGGGGAAAGTCTATCTAAATACTTTCAGGCCCTAAAACTTAGTGTTAAATACCCTTCTTGTATTTGTAAATGCATATCTCTGTATAGCTCCTACCTGTCCACAAATCATGACCATAGGTGACTTGGCTAAAGTTAGAGAGAGGGTCTATAGCAGAACCAGTTGCTACACCTTAGTTTTTACAGTGTCGGTCAGCTTGAATCATTTCATTGCCTTTCTGTTTGTTGACATCATTATCCATCAACCATGAATTGTGCATTTGTATCACAGTAATGTGGGTAAATCCCATCTAGACCATATCTTCCTAGGAGCTTCCATCTTCCCCCGTCCCCCAGGCCCAGTCCAGGGTGGCAGCACCCTAATAACTCGGTTCCTTTTTTATAAAATAGTTGAAGAGTTTCTGGGTGCTTTGATCTCCTGAAATTTGGGTCTAGTTATGACTGTGAGACATACTGAAGATCTAGTCTTTCACACGTAAGACAACTGCCCTAGCAAATGAGGGAGCTTAGGAGATGCATGTGTTCACAGAGTGACTAGGAAGAAAGTCGTGGGGACTAAAGAGGAGTGGTGCAGGAGGCCAACCCGGAATACGACAGTTCATGGGCATTTCATTGTACTTTACTCTGGTTAGAGACATGAGGGTAAACTAATTAAAGGCTGAAAGGCTGAGGATGGGCAAGAAAGACAGCGCGTTGTTTTTTGAAATGTTTTGAAAACAAAAATTATATTTGAAATCTACAGTTTCCAAGGGAGGAATTAAATAGGTTGGTTTTGTTGGTTTTTTTTAATAAGCATAACTAAGATGATATTTTGCTTTGTAATTTGTGTTTTTACAGGATATTTTATGCTTGCATAATAAGAAAAATAACAAAAACTCAGAGTGATAGATTCTATTTTATTGCTTTTCAAGAGATCCTCTGAACTTAAAAATGACCCTGTGAAGGAAGGAAAACTATCTGAACTGGTTTGCTTTGCAGTTATATTTATCTTGCAACATTAACTCAAGCTCCCTCCTAACCTACATAGTACTATCTCCTGTAGCCTCAAGCAATGAAGCCTGCTACTCTGGTTTTCAAAGGTCAAACTGAAGGATTCTGTGTATTTGCTTTAATATGGGCCTTACAACTCAGGCATTTAGGGAATGATGCTCAGAGGTCTTCCAGCAAACCTTCCACACATTGGGAAGGGCTAGTGATGGAAAATACTACTAATGAGATTCATGGGCATGCTCCAGGCAGAAAAAACACAGGTGCTATATACAAAAACAAGGATCAAAATGTTAATGTGACAAAGGTGGAATTTAGGTACCTACGCCCTATTGCAGTCCCAGTAAAACCCCTGTTCATCTGAAACAACAGCATAAATTGGTGCATGCAGTGTATGCAGCAGTACACTATTTTCCCTGTAGAAAACCCCTTGTGGAAGTGTCCCATGCCAAAGAGGGCAGGTAAGGACTGCGCAGGCCAGCACTAATCCCGCACTGGGGAGGCAGCTGGTAAGAGTCTGACTATATTCCTAGCAACACACAGGCCCTGAAGTGCCTGCAGTCTGCAGTTGCCCTTCTGCCTGACTTTCCAGTCCAGTGATGAACCAGGATGCCTTTTGCAATTACCTTTCTTTGCCAGTGCCAAACAGAGACCAAGTGCCCTCCTTCGAACTCGGGGTTTCCCACTCAGGCCCAGAAAACCAGAGGCCAGGCCTGGCGGCTTATGCATTTTGATCACTGTAATCTCATCTAGGATCAAGCTTCACACATCAAATGGGCAAGACCAGACCTACCTACAACTGCCCAAGTATTCCTTTAGGCAGCATTTGTGGACACATTTCCAATAAAGCATCCAGGCAGCATCCTTCCCAGCAGCAGCTGGAGGAACTATAGCTCACTAGGCAGCAAAATGAATGCATGGTGAGAAGCACAATTGTTCTTGGGACTGGGTGTTTAACACTCCCCTAAACGCCATCATGAGCAATGGTCCAGGCATGGAAGTGCCAAAAAGTTGGTTTTTATAGACCCTTGTGACTGGAGCAGAAGCCATAGATCACCAACCTTCAAACAAACCCAAACAAAACACCCTCCATGCTCAAGATCCTGAGTAGAGGAAGAACCTTGAAACCAGCTCCAAAGAGAAGTAGTAGTGTACAATTACTCCTGAACTTAGGTTTTAATTGGCAGTCATCAGTGGTTAGTGTCTACTGATCACCCTTCAAAGATATCTGAGGCAGGTGGTAGTCTGCTTAGCCTTCCTTACAAACGTTGTCTACTTTTTCAGTCTTGCAGTGTTTACACTGAGCATCAGAAGGGGATGGTCTCCTAACACCTTGTTCATTGTTTCTGCAGTCTTGATCCCTATGTTGTTTGTTGCCCTGATAGTCACGCAGCACTACAATGAACGCAGTGAAAATGGTTTCATATGATATGCCCCAGACAAAATAATTGCTTGTAAATGCTGAAACCAGGAATCTCTGGGGGAACACATTGCTAACAACACGTTAACAGGACTCTACATGAGAGGTAAAAGACCATAGCCAGATTTCAGGGAGCACAGATTGACTGAAAAATGACTTTTTTTTCAGGCCACTGCAGGAGGTCTGAAGCAAATGACATTGGGACAGCTTAGGCCTCCAAATTTAAGGATCAATCAGAAAATGTTTTGCCATATAGATAAGACTAGAGCACACAGAAGAACTCAAGGGCATTGGAATGCAGCCTGCATTTCTGCTATTCCATGCAGAAAAGCCACCACAGGCCCTGAAAGCTATTTTGCCGTATTGCCAAATAGCCCTTATTCCAGTAAAGCTAATTAGTTCGGATCCAGCATGATGCAGACTTGGCTATACTTTCCAGTTGTTGGACTGGATCCTTTGTCTGCTGTCTTAAAAGTCCATGCAGTGGGTGGTACCATAGGCTTCACATAGCCAAAGACTCCTCTTCTCTCTCAGGCTCTGCTAGAACAACCTTGATGCCCTTAGAGAGGCTGCCAACAGATAAGTAAGGATGACACCATTGCATGATTCATGTGTAAACCTTCCCGCAATCACCTTATAAAGCAAGAGGATTAAGAACAGAACTCTGTGACTTCATGAATCCAGTTCTGGTATGCATTCCCAATATCCTTGTTTGCCATTCTGCTAGGTGTTCTTCCTACATGCCACATCCATCCTACACTGCTGTCAGGAGATTTAAAAAAATTTTATTGCCAACTAAATTTTAATAATGGCCTGAGCCATTACCTATCATGCCCAATTGACATACTTATGCTGGCGTACATACACATGTGTGCAAGTGTGCATGCTATTCTAGGGTGTGGGCTAGTGCTGAAGATGGCATCACGCACCCCACATGCTTTCTATTTGTTATTTAAGTGGAATTCCAACTACAATTGCAAAGGATGGAAGACCAAGCACTAATAAAAACAAAACAAAACAGAAAAGTGCCGAGCCACCAGCTAACAACCTCTTGCAGAATTTTCCCTCATTCTGAGACTCTCAAGTAAAAAGAGAGTATTTATCTAAAAGAATGCTTGGACCCAATTCTTCACAACATTTTATTCTTAATTACTGCTGTACTATCAAGTGAGCTTTTTTAAAAAAATAAAAAACGGCCTCCAAACATTTACAATTCATGTAAGCTCACTAAGGTAGATGCATAACAAACGACAAGCCAAGCACAATGTACAGTAAAAGGCTTCAATGCCAAAAGAAAAACTGGGGAAGAACTGAAGCATTAACTCCAGATTTATGATCCAACAACACTACCACCCCCCTACACACACACACACACAGCATTTCCTCATGCTTAACACTTTATTTTGGCTATCTCTTGGCAGCTTATGGGGTTTGGGATATTATTCTCAGGCACCTGGCTGTTCTCACACACTGTGCAGGAAGCTTGAGTACATAAGTACATCTCCATCCAGAATATCACTGTGGGAGCCAGATGCTGAAGAAGTCAGCTACTTTGGCACCAGAGCTGTGGGTATGTCAATTTCATACTGGATCTAACCCAAAATTCTCAGATGCAGTAAAAGAACTTAGCACAGTTAAAGCCAGAAGAGTTAAGCTGATTAACACTGGGTATAGAACTGGTCCAAATAGTACAATATATCATGTAGAGCTTTTGGACGACAAATGGAGTCTTTCCATAGAATTCAAAAGACCTCGAATCCCAAATTCTGTGAAAAGAACATTGCCAGGTGTATTTATAGCAAGTATTTTCCTTTCTATTATTTAACACTATCATTAAAATCTGAATATATTTTTCCTTTTCAAATACTGATTTCTTCCCCTTCCCATTTCTTTGTTTTTAAATATGGTTTCTGTCATATCCTAAAGTTTGTGGAACAATGACTGTGTATTTATCAGTTTTATGCAGTGAAAAGTAGAGTTGACTCTTGCCAAATCAGTTCTGGCATTACTGTAACTCCTCTCGAGAGTCATGGCTGGCATGAGGACTCAACTAAAGGCTAGTTTTCACCACAGAAACAGAAAATCAAAATGTCCTCACATTTTCAAAATGGTGAAGCAATCTAGCAGGACAAAAAAAGGATTTGGGAAGAAATAATTAGATAAATAAAACACTCTGTAGATTAATGTCCATTTTCGTTAGAAGTCCAATTTTTCCTCTGTCAGTGTAAAATGATCACAAGACATGTAGTCATGTGCTTGTCCTTCTGTGTGTGCTACTTTAAGAAGTGAAAGTCATTATTTCTGCTGCAACATTTGCCTTCTGGGTGGGGAAGTCCCCAGACTTGTGCTGATGACTCTGCTCTCTGACCGCTGGCTTTCTGGGACACCCTGCAGTCAGACTTCTCTGGGGCTAGCTTTAAGACTTTTTTGTTCCTCCTTTTGGCTTACATCATAGGAGTAGGTCACAAATGACCTTTGGAGACACGTGGTATGCCTAGCAATATCTTTTACTATACATAGGGAGTGACTGCCATCCACTTCATCAGTTGTAATCATTATGCTAAAGAGTTTTGCCTTAGGGATGGGTGTGCTAGTTTTAAAAGGCTTGACTGTCATACTTGAAGAAAACTGGCAGAGCACACCATAAGCTTGTTCACTGCTTTTCCCCTTCTTTGCAGGGAAATTAGCCTGTATTTAAGCTTGTGCTCCTGTAAACAGATATGTGTTGTATTGAATAATGTTCAAGTGATCATCTTTAAAGTCAATTCTAAACTATACTCCAGTCGATAGCACAGGGCTTGCCGGAGCTGGTGTAGCTGTGTGGTGAGTGGATGGTGGAGAAGAGGGAAGGGAAAATCTCAAAAGGAATGCAGGATAAAGAGAAAGAGGAGAAAGCTGAAGTACTTGGGTCAATAAAACATGTAGATTTAGATCACTGAGTCACACTGAGAAAGCAGCAGTTCTCTGCAAGTCAGACATCAAACTGCTCTTCACCGCCATGATTGTCCCAGCTGTGGGTTATGTTCTTCAGTTCCAAGTGATTTTCCCAACCTTGTACCACTGTTCGCCTTCCATGTACCACTGTAGTCCTTCCCTCCTCTCTCTGTGATTCCAGTTGGCCTAGATAACGAGGGAGACAAGGCCAGGGTCATTCTGCTTCATATATCAGAGTAGGGGGTACATCACTCAGACACATGACTGTGCAGTCTGAAGGAGCAAATTGGTGCATCCTTAGTCGTATTTAAAGTAAGCAAGGGCAAGGGCTAGAGGGGCTTCAGCTCACAGGATTTAGGCTGTGGGAGCTGTCAAGGTGAGTTTTTGCTGTTTCTGAAAATGGACTTTCCCATCTCGCTTGATTTCTGTTAATACAGGAAACAATAGCACAGAGTCTTTATCTAAGGGCAACATATTTCATATGAAACAGAAGTTCTTGTTAAAGCTCTCTACTTGGCACTGCATTGTACCAAACAGCCTGGACAGACTGTCCAGGGTAATTGTCAGTGCTGTAACAAGAAGATGTGTAACAACATGTAAATATTTCTGCATATAAGAAATTATGTCATAACACAATTGGCTTGGCTTTTACACAAAGTTCTGCACCTGAGATGAATCACTTTGGTACGTAATCTAGTAATGTTCTCTCTTTTTGCAGTTGTGTTATATAAATGCTTTTACAAGGTGCGGCTAAGCCAGGAACACTGTGAAGGCAGAATGTCCAGGACACCTCAGCATGTTGTGCTTCACTGAGAACATGTGCAAGTAAAAACAACACCTTGTATTCCAGCAAAGACTTATTTGGACTCAATCAAACAATGGGATAATTAGCAAAAGTTAACCTCAGCGTGATTTTAACAATAAAGGCTGTGTAGAGCTAGGGATGGGCAGAGTCCTTTGAACAGAATCAGAAAGCATGTCTGCATTGTGCAATGGTGTACAAAGCAGAGATCCTGAGCTAGCATATACCCAAACTGGTCTGTCTACGTGGCATAGCAGACTGCCAGGTTACCAGCTCGTGTCTTGGAAGCAGGATAGCAGCATCAGTGTGATACCGCACCCAGGTAATGAGCTTGGCATCACTGTGCTGACATGGCCATCCTCCTCCCGATTCTAGAGCTCCATTAGCTCAGGCATGCATGCAACGTGCTGCATGGCACAGTAGGGATAGGCTCTGAGATATGTGGGGCTTTGGACCAAGTGCAAAATGAAGCCTGAGAGAGAGACAAGAAAAGTACTCCCTCAATTATTGGAAGAACGAGTTGAAGAGGGTTAGAGATGACTTTGAACAAGGAAAGGCAGTGATAGAAAGTTAATCAAAATCTTAGGATGGGGAGATAAGTCAACTCTGCAATAGGCCAGTGTAAAACACATGCACATAAACAGCAGTTAAGTAATATCTGGTCTTGTGCTGGCTCACAGCATCAAGATGAGTTTCATCCCCAGAGAAAAATTAAGTGAAACCATCAATAACTCAGCATATTTTAAGATATCACATTTGAACTCAACCAGTATGAGAAACCTGGGCTTTATTCCCTTCTCTTTTGCTCATTCTGAAATAAAGTATTTGCAATGCTACCTCTAAAAAAAGTTTAAAAAATGTGTCACAGAAGATCTAAATTTTTATATAACATTTCAGAAGTTTAGGGAACTTGGAACTCCTAATTCTTTCCTGCCTAATGCTGAGCATCTTGTTTTTATGAAACCTAAAATCTCTTACATAAAGCTACTTTAAAATGCTCTAGCAGAAAATAATCTCACGGTTGGTGCGGTTTTGCAAGCTGATTAAAACCATATTTAGATTATGGAGCATCCTTTACGCAAATGAATGCCAGCGCACCCAATGAATGTTGGAACGTTTTGTCAAAGAAGTCTTGGTAGTCACTGCTAACATTCAGTGGGACAAAACTATGAGGAATACAAGTTGGTAGTTCCATACAAAAGGAGAAGGAAAAATCCCCTTGCCATTTGGTCTGGAAATCCAAAAGCAATTTGTTGGCTGTGAAGTAGTTAGCACTGTTAGTTGAAGCAATAATCTTATGACTTAATAGCTTGAGGCTTTGGTGTATGTATTTTATTTTAAAATCAGCCCTTTCCGTAGCATCACAAACAGCTTGAATACACCTCAAAACCTAATTGTTGTCCTTATGTGTACAGGAATAAACATTCCTATGGATTTGACCATCCCTGAGGATTAGAGAAGATACGGGGTCATACCCTCAAGTCCCTTCTTTGCCAGCCACTTAGAGGAATCAGGAACATCCAGGACCTTAGCGCATCTCACATTCCCTGTCTCCAGCCCAGCAAATGTAGTGGCAGCACAGAACAGATGCACCCATATGCCAAAAGTTAAATTTTTATTGAAAGGGGAAGGGCTGCTCTCATTAAACTCCCTGAACTACCTTCCAATGAGTTGGAATCTCCATATCCCTGCTAAGCTTCACATGGCTGAACTGAATCTGCTATAAGCAGGGATATGAATATTACAAGGTCACTCCATTTTCTCCATTAATGAAATCAAAGTCTGGGATCTGGAAGTCTTTTGCTACAAAAAATGTTTAAAAAGGGGAAGAACAGAATCAAAAGGTAACACTTCTGTCTGCATTGTCTCCTATTTGTCACTTGCCATGTTACTTCCTCCTGCCATCTATTTATAACTTCCTTGTATGAGCTGTCATACCACAAATTTATATGACCCAGTTAACACGTATACAATTGCTTCAAAGATTGCATTATTAACCATCTTGGTTTTCTAGGTCATAAATTCAGATCCTATTTTTACATTTGCCTTTGTCCTACTTAGGAAAATGACCGGCCCACTTGAACCGGAGTGCGTAAGCCACACAGATGGCTGTAATCTGGTTTCTGCGTTCCTGCAGTGTTTAAAGGGAGTTTCTGAGTGCTGCGTTGCTTCTCTAAACATGGCTTCTCTGCCTCCTCACTTAAAATGCAAAACCAAAGGAACGCGTTGAGGGCAAGACAGAAGTAAGCAAAGATAGCTGTACCCAAAGCAGAGGGTGGTGGTCCTGTTATGTGCTCAAGCCAACGTAAATGGCTGATAGATCTGGCAAAGTCACAGCTCCACAGTCAGGGGGAAATTTTAGCAGAGCAAATTCTTCTGTTGACTGGTTCTAGAGGTCCCTACAAGGTTTCCACCATCAGTCTCAGTGCCATCTTCTCAAGTTTCCCTTCAGAGACCCTGCAGAAAACCTGACTTGATGTGCATATGTATTATTGAAATGTACTTCGAAGGCTGTGCTCAAAACAGTATGTCATAGTGCTGAGCCTAGCAAAGCGAAAGGAGTCGCCATAGAATCATAGAATCACTCAGGTTGGAAAAGACCCTTGGGATCATCAAGTCCAACCATCAACCCCACTCTACAAAATTCTCCCCTACACCATATCCCCCAACACCACATCTAAATGACTCTTAAACACATTCAGGGATGGTGACTCCACCACCTCCCTGGGCAGCCTATTCCAGTGTCTGACCACTCGTTCTGTGAAGAATTTTTTCCTAATGTCCAGTCTAAACCTACCCTGTTGCAGCTTGAAGCCATTCCCTCTTGTTCTATCGCTAATTACCTGTGAGAAGAGACCAGCACCAACCTCTCTACAATGTCCTTTCAAGTAGTTGTAGAGAGTGATGAGGTCTCCCCTCAGCCTCCTCTTCCTCAAACTAAACAGTCCCAGCTCCCTCAATCGCTCTTCATAAGATTTATTCTCCAGGCCCTTCACCAGCTTTGTTGCCCTCCTCTGCACTCGCTCCAGCACCTCGATATCTCTCTTGTATTGGGGTGCCCAAAACTGGACACAATACTCAAGGTGTGGCCTCACCAGTGCTGAGTACAGGGGGACAATCACCTCCCTGCTTCTGCTGGTCACACTATTTCTAATACAAGCCATGTTCAAGCCTCCCCTAGAACAAAGAAAGGATACAAAGGGCAGTTGTGTTAAGACAATAGGACTTATGTCATAATGTATCACTCAATTATAGCTAACTTTACTGCATCTTTTACAGTGCCATTTTGGGCAGTTGAGATGTTTTTTACAGAACTCATAACTCTGTTTCCATCATGAACTTCCAATACACCCCTCCATTGCAGCAAGATATTTTGGACTTTAGAAAGTGTTTCTTTTCTATAGATTCATCTCTTACTGAGCACAGCAGGATCCAGCACAGCTCAAAATAGATGTCAGTCAGCAACGGTCAGGTGAGTTACCCCACAATAAACAAAACCAAGCTCAGGTCATGACAAATACTCCAGGAAACAGGGTGTGAGCGTCTCTGCTTTCTATTTTGGTGGTTCTCTCTCTGTCACAAGTTGACACATGGTGCTATGATTCAGTTTATGTAGCAGCCCCTGTGTGTCCCTGGCAGAACAGGTAATTTAGGCAAACTGGACAGCATTAACAACACTGCCATTTAGATAATCGTGGAACATCTTATATTGTAGTGAGCTGTACTGAACATGTTGTGCTGCATACATGCATTATCCATAAACACATTTTCTCTGTCACTGAGATTGTGAGCTACTTCTGTTTTCACTGATGAGAATCACTGTATTTCCAGGTGGTATTTATTAATCTCATCTGAAGTTGCTGTCATTGCTCCTACTGAGGCGCCTTCTGACTCTAAACTGAGTTTAAGGAAAATGAAACGAGCTTTAAAATTATTATTTTATGAGCAAGTACTTCAAAAACAAGCAATCTCACAGTTTTGTGAAACTGAAGAATAAAATTCTAAATATACTAACACAGTTAAAACAGCATTCAGTATTTGACAGCTTGACTGTAGACTGACTTGCTTCTATATGCCTACAGAGGACTCCTTTCATTTGAGTAAGCATTGCACTTGAAGAACTCTGGAGTCTGATTTTTTAAAGTTCTTTCCCACAGAAATGCATGTCACAAACTCATCACAGTTGTGTGACACTACAGCGACAGACATGAACACACCCACACCCTCACCCGAGCACACAGGAAGAGCCATCACATCTTCTCAAGGTTGCCCCACGCTTTCAAGTGCTGTTCTCAGCTTGGGACATACACAGCAAAGCGCACACCAGCTTCTCTCCCTAAGTAAGGAACAGACTAAGAGAAACTCCCAGAAAACGGAGCATGCCTTTGTTTTTCTTCACCGAGGAAAGTAACATTCAACCAGATTTTCCTCGTAAGAAGTCCACGTGATCATGGTCACTATCAGCAGGGCAGATTAAAAATCACAGGCATTTCCAGTCTCTGAAAATACAGTACTCTTAGTTTTATTCTATAACCAACTATTTACCCAGGTATTACATGACCCTTAGCAGAATAATAGTTGAGTTTTTAGTGGCCACCCTGCCACATTTCCTGATTTTTAAAAACATTCACGTTTCTGTTTGAGACCTGAAATGAACTTCAGTTATATCTCTGTGTATGCAGTACACAGGGGCTATGATTCTCTTCAATAAAGTTCCACAGAGCTTTTTCTTTTTAAATCTATGAAGTGCCAGACTGTAATTCCATCTGTAAATAATGCACCTATACAAATGCATTTCCAACATTATTAATTTTTTAGAATGGAAAGGCCTTTCAGAACTGCTAAGAAGGAGCAGACCTGTCCTTCACTACAACCTCGTTTTGTTGTCCAAATTGCTTATTTTGCAGGCTTCAGTCTTGCTCTTATCTCTTCTCCCAGCATTCAAAAAATGTCATACCTGCCTCTGTTATTCATTTTATCTTTTACGATTTGCCTTGCTTATGCCTCCCACAAACAAAACCACTTTCAGGAAAAAGTGATGATGTGGTTATTGTTCTGAATATTCTTTCGTAAGTGTCATTACCATGCAGTGTTTGAAAGACTAAATATGTTACAGCAGTGGATTTTTTTTAATGTGCACAGCAAAGTTTAACTTAGACATGCATTTTCTTTTCTGATTACATGGGTCCAGTCCAGCCCTACATTCAGCATTTAAGTCTTTGCAAAGTCACAGTGTAGGAGTAGCAGAACTGCAGAAAACTTCAAAATGAAAATATCTTGAGGAAGGTTTTATTCCAATTGAAGTTAAAAACATATGTTTTCAAACTTTCCAGAAATGGGACATTCTCTAAAAGGGTTTATTTTTCCAGAATAATCAAATTATTTTTGGATAATATTTTCCATAATCAAATGCCCTGGGCTACTTTTGCCTCCCACCTTGTCCTAATCAATACAGAGTGCAGAATCATGCAGACTTAGCTTACAGAGAATCAGGGTACTTCAAACAAATAGAGGTCAGGAAGGACTGACTCACAACTCTGATGGCTAAAGCACAACACCTATTAATATAAATATAAATATGGAATATCAACATAAAAACATATATTAAGATACAATCCTCAGCGTGTTTACAGTCAAAACAGAAAGGAAACCCTTCAGGCACCAGTCTCATACTTGTAAACCCTTGTTTTCATACAATATTGTGTTTTGGAAAGTGGTAAGGTAAATATCTTGAGATCAAATAACTCTCTGGTGAATCAAAACAAAAGGCTGGGACAGCATGACCCTTAATTTAATCAAGGAATTTTATAATACTATAAATGCACTTACAAGTCCTGATTCTACTCTCAGATGTATTAAATTTGAAACCATATATTATAAATTCAGGACTAATGGAATGATAACAGCTATGGTCAGGCTTGTTCTACTTAAGTAATATCCATCAACGTGTATTTTAAAAGTCTTGCATGATATGCATATATTTGATAATGATAAAATTCCAAGCATAAGGACATCACAGGGCAAGTAGTGTCTTACCTTATGGAGCTATGTAGGAGTTTATTTTCACAAATGATTTATCCAGTTTACCTATCCATTGCATAAGCACAGCTCCACATCTATTAGCAGCTGTTACAGCCTTATTAATGTGAGCATTGTCTGGATGATATATTACTTTGATCAGTCTGCCAAAGCAAGCATTGTAAACCAAAGTAGCATAATGACTGAATATACTTCATCAATATTTCAAGCAGTATAACGAAATCCTGATTTAAGAAAGACAAAAATTAGTATTTTTCAAAGAACTGACTGTAAGACAGAGCTAATATTTGTGAGATGACCTACATGACAGAGTTAAGGTATTTATGGAAGAGATATTTGGGAATTATTCTAGATGATACATTAATTACCCACAAGACATGGGTGTTGCTGATGGAAGAGTTACCCACATTTATTTGGAGTCTTCAAATATAACACTTCTCTTAGCTATGCTTAAATGTTTACAATAAATAGTTTCTCTTTTTTTTTTTATTTAAATCCTTCTTAATTACGTAGAAAGAGATTTTTCACCCACTATCAATCTATTTCTCTGCTCAGCAACACTCACTGAATTTAATAGTGGCAAAAATGGGAGAACACCTATCTCATTTCATACAGACTGGAGGAGACATTAGGTATAAGTGATGTGCTGTCATGCTAACTTACCCACTTAGAGTCTCCATAAACCTCTACTGAATTTCTGAACTACATAATTCTTTATGGTATATAAGTTCTAATAAAATAAGTGTTTCGCTTCCATTATAAGGTCAAATAGTCACTTTAAGTTGGCTTTGGCAATACAAGAATCTAGTCTGGTTAAATCACAGATAGTTGAAGTAAAACTTAACAGTATCCATTTCATGTCAGTGCTGCAAATATAACAAATTCCTTTCTGACACCAGCAATTTTTTCCAACATCCACATGACCAGAACATATCCTTCAGCTGAACAGCAAAAAAATATGATTCACACTGAGATAGCTCTGATGGAGCTGGCTCAGTATAAAAACAACCCCCTTGGAACAGGAGAAGTGTTGCTTACATGGGTAGAAGCTAAATTAACAGAAACATTTCCAGAAAAGAAAGATGCACCAATCTGATTAAACCATATTTCATATTGATTCACTTACACGTATTTTCTAAGAAGTATACTCATTTATTAAAATTATTTTTTAAAAGTATATCATAACTCCAGTGTCTGACAGCCTTGTAATGATGTACAATACATTTTTAGACATCTTTAAACTTACGTGTTGCAGAATAAGTTGTTGGTCATATAACTGAATTTTAAGTTTGTTTCTAAAAAAACCAACCAAACAAAAAAAAACACAAAACCCAAAAACCCCACCACAACAAAACATGCTGAGCAGAGCACAAGCAACCGGAGCCTGAAATAAGTTTGAGTGCAATCAATGTCAGCCACCAGCTCTATAGCTCCTACTTACTGGTACAACTGCAGGAACTATCAAGATGCATATAAAATGTCATCACTGATTTTGGATTTTTTTTTTTTTATAAAATGTTGATTATTACCCCTTTCTGGAACAATAACATGCATCTTAAGTTTCAAACCTAGTCATTCTGGTTAATTCTCACAGAAATCACTACCTAGAAAAAGGGATAATTCAGTGAAAACCGTTGTGAAATACCACATATCCTATGTCATTCCTTCAGAACTGAAAACCATATGGGCTGCTCACAAAAGGTTAAAATCTCTTCTCATTTACACCAATAAAAGTTAGAAAATATTTGAAAGACAAAGAAGCAACTGAGATCACCTTTCCCCAGACTGAAATAAAAGTGAAAGCCAAGTCAAGAATCCCGCTCTTGATGCTTGTTAATTCCTGTTAAAAATGCAAGTGTGTTTCCAAAACCTGGGACTGGCGCAGATTTCTGAAATGTTCGAAAGAAAAAATCATTTAATAAACATTTTTTTTATTTTTTTTTGGTCTCATGAAAAAAATGGTGTTTTTTCTAACAATAATTAAATAAGCAATTACTTTCAAATATTCAACCTCCCTCCATTATTAAATGAATTATTTCCTGTATTATTAGAACAGGGCACTACCCTTCAAGTCTCAAACAAGAGCTTTATAACATAGTGTCAAGCAGATTTACACAAATCTCAAAAATCAAAGCAAGACTATTCATTTCTGCATTGGTCCTATAATTTGTGTTCCTGTTTTTGTAATTGAACTCTTCTTTGGGTTTGATTTGCAGACTTTGTCACATGCTGCAGGTACTCAGAACGTCATCAGGTTTTTAAACGAAGTTTGGAACTATTCATGACATAACTGACATCGTCTGAAATAGACAACACAGAAAATGATGGCTCCAAGAGGTTAACACTGCACGCTTTTCTCTGCTTGTTCACTTGTCTGTGCAGAATGGACATTTGCGCTTCAGAGTAGAAATGATGGCTTTATTTCAGCCCAGAAAAAACACCTTGGGACTGATTTAAAATGGTCTCCCAGTTTGACAGCAACACATTGATAAGTACTATCAAAATAAGTATGAGTTGAGCACATGCATAAGCTCATTTCATCTAGATTGTATTTCCTCAGTTTGTTTAAAGGAAAACAAATATGGATCACATCAAAATCAGACTACATAGCATGCCCTGTTTATCCTTTGTCTATTAGGTCTGTTAAAGACAGAAAAGAGAGACTTTGAACCTGATTTCTGCTCCAAAATACGTATTAGTTGCTTTCTGTTGCCTGTTTTGGGGGATATAGGTTTGGTATCTATCATCAGGTTACAGTGAGGTTCTTACAAACATAAGTTCCAAACTTAACTAATAGCAAAAACAGCTTCTGTATTTGGGCATGTAGGGTATGAATTCATGCATGCAAAACAAGGTTACTTTTCCTTTGAGGAAGAAGGGAAATTGCTGCACAGCCTTTGCACAGACACTTGTAGTTAGATCACCAAGAATTATCACGTATGGACTTAAGTCTAGGTTTGGATCTCTGACAGCAGCATGGCAAAAAGTCCATGTGAAAGAAAGGCACTGTTGTGTTGTCCTTGTGAGTCAAACAGTTTCTTAAAGACACTTAAGCTTGGGCTTTAATGAATTTTTTATTTTACTGTGGACTTGGGGTTTTTTCCCCATTAGCATTGTAGACTGATTCTACCTCCAACTAAAGATGCAGGCTTTGTTTTGCTGCTACTAATCAATGGCAATTTCTCTTGGACCTTGGCAGATTCATTTTTAAACTTAAATTGTTAACTAAAATAACAGAAATACTTGGAAAAAAACACTTCTGTTTGCCACGATGAAACACAGTAAGCCATATTGTGATGCTGTGCAATAAATACAGAACATTTTCTTCCATTTGTAGGTGACGTTGTCTATGTAGACATATACCACAGCAAATCTAGACATATCCTTCAGCACACAGAGCGTACAGCAGCAGAGCAGACAGACTTCGGTTCATATTCCTGCTGCATATTTTTTGGATTAGGCAAGGCCCCAAGCTTTCTTCGATCAGTATGCTGTGGTTTGGGTCCTACCCCAGATGACTAACATCTTGGTGGAACTATTTTCAGTCAAGGGATTATTTGTATACTCCCTCCTGAATACTGATCCTACCACATCCACTTTGTGTCACAGCCCCAAACAAAAGGAGCGGAACTGCTGCCAGCACTTCTCCTGTGATCTTTGCGTGAGCACCCTGTCCAAATTACTGCCCACTCACTCTTCCTGGCACTGAAAGGCTGCTGTGGGAATTGTACAGCCATTGAAACGGCACCTTCACACACAAACCAAACACGGCTTCTGTTTCCTCATGCCTTATTTCCAACATCATCCCAGTTGCTCGTTATTTTTCTGGGAAGAACCCCCTTGGCTTTCCCCTGTCACTAAAGTACTTAAGTAGTACATAAGAATTAAAGCCTCTGTTAATAAGGTGGCAATGCATTCAACCAGCAGTCATGCTAGTGCCATGAGTACAGAAACTGACTCAAGGGAAATAGGAAGAACGCTCTGTCTCCTTCCATTTCAGAGATACAATTAGTCCTTTGCTGGACTCTGAACTACTAGAATATATATTATTGTTGTTTTGACATTCAACAGCAAATGACTGTAGCCACACTGCTGTCCTCAGACTTTCTCACTTAACGATGC
Source organism: Dromas ardeola (assembly GCA_013398915.1). Classification (NCBI taxonomy): domain Eukaryota; kingdom Metazoa; phylum Chordata; class Aves; order Charadriiformes; family Dromadidae; genus Dromas; species Dromas ardeola. Next base: position 31,563 of record VYZM01005854.1, read on the forward strand.
ATATGGGTCCCTGCTCAATGTGCTGCTGTGTTATGAATCTGACTTTGAAGAACCTGTTTCTCCTTGTGCATTGCAGAGGAAATTAAGGACCACTTTCAACTTCGGACATTTGGAGATTATGTGCCTAAACACCTAGCACTGCAAGCCTCAGCATTGCAACACTTAAATTCCTATTTGGACGTAGCCCTAATTTGCTGTACAGCTCCTCAAGCCTGAAGTAGTACATTGGTAATGCGTTCAGAAACACTGACCAAATTGCTATGTCTGACAAATGTATAAAAAACAACTCCCTGGGAGAACAGTCTGAACCTTCACATACAGAAGAAAACCTGGCACATTTTCACTGTTTGGGATTCAGAGTCATGCACAGATTTTTTTCTTCTGGACTTGAAGAAGATATGTGGACCTAAAGAAGCTGACTGTCCTCCTATTAGCAGTAGGAAACTGTACGCAATGTCCGTGTTTATATGGAAAAGGCATAGGCAAAGTAATGTGCCTTGATTTAGAGCTGTGTGTGTTGTGCTACATAAGATATTAACAGCACTGTGGCCTTGGTGCACACTGCTGTCCTCGGATGAGGTGATTCTCTGCAGAGCATGCTGGCCATTATGGATGTCATGCTTATGTATCTACCTCTCTCCATGCAATACATGCAAAGCCTCAGAGCCTAACCGAGAGTTAGAATGCAACCAGGTAGCAGAGTATGATGGCCTCAGTGTTCCCATCTAACTGTATGCACCTACCTAAGGCACATACACTGGCACACTAGTCACTCTCCACCCTCTGCACAGCCAAAGGAGTCAGCTAAGGGCACGTGCAGGGGATCAGCCAGAGCCCAAGTGGGCTGAATTACGTTTTGGAGGTGCTTGCTTCTCTCTAATTAGACATGAAGGCAACACTAAGTAAGCTGCTAGTTTAGATGCCTCAGATAAGTGCCTCACTTTAGACAGGATGAATCCAGGCCCATGTCCTATATCTGGAGAAGCTGCCGACACACCCAGCTCTAACGTGGAAAAGCAGAATGTTGTGCACAGTTTGTAAATCGGGACCCTGATGCCTCCTCCACTCTGCAGCTCTGCACTCAAGAACTTGATTATGATTTACCCCACTGCAACAGCTGCCAAGTCCACATCCAGATTGCCTTAATTAAAAGCAATCGTGTTAGACAAGGACAGGTAAAGACACATCAGATAAAAGAAATCAGACAGAAGGAATAATTTAAGTATGCCTCAGGTTAAAATTACTCTGAAAATTGCTAAGTAGGCTAAATATTGTGGATTTCATTTTTATTGTGCCTGTAATATGATGACAAAATTTTAGTTCATAGCCCTTGTCTGAGAAAAGTCACCTTCTTCCTTTTGTCTGTCTGGCACCCCATGCGCTTGGAGACATTTGTCCTCGGTAAGCTCCTTCTGTGCTAGCTACTTGAAATTGCATTTAACTTAACATTACTTCTGTGTTTCACACTGGCTAGCTTTCAAAAACAATTGTAAGGGTTTAGGAACATTTCCTCTAACCAAACCAACGCTGTTGCATGAATAACTGATTGTTCTCTTTTTCCTCCCCTGAAAGTTGTTTGCTCAATATAAACAAGCTTTTCTGAGAGACTTCCATGAAGAAAGAAGTAATTTGGCAAGTCCCTGTAGTGACTGTGTTGGAGAAAGATACCCTGGCCTCCCCTGTGTGAGCTATGCAAGCTAAATCTCCCAGGATAAAGTAGTTACGTATCTACACAAAGGCAGGGAATTCAGGCACCATATGCAGTGTGTTCCTCACACAGAGGATCAGGACCGGTTCTAGACAAGGGCGAAGGCAGCTTTCTGCAGGGCGTGACAAAGCAGCCACAGATTAACAGTGCGCTGGAAAAGCAAGATTACTGCTCCTGATGCCACCACCAACTAGAATCCAGATTTTATGAGAAACACAGAGACCCGCACTGAAAGCAAGGTCCCCTTTCTTGCTTGCCTGCACCTGCAACAGCAGAAGTAGCAAAACCAAAGCTGTCTTGGTTTTATTCCCTCCCCAACAAGAGGGGGAGAAGCCTGGCCATGCCTTGCCATCCTTTGTGGGGCAAAGTTGAGTTGTGTCTCCACGACTGAGGCATCTCAAGGCAACTCTGCCTAGAAGAAGTCCATTTGTGTAAACGTAAAGGGAGAAATGAAGTTTTGAGATTAAAATCAGAGTCCAGAGCTAGATCCAATGAACAAAAGGGAAGAGTCCCTATGGCAAAAGATGACTAAGAGCCAGAAGAAGTGTTGTTGAGGGAGACAACTGCCTACCCAGAAGGAACTCAGAACAGTAGCATTTCAAAGGCGTGAACAAGGAAATTTCTGATTTCAGAAATTACTAGGCTAAGGCAGAAATAGGGATTATCAGATGTGCAGATTCAATGTCCTGACCCAGGAGCTGGAGACAAAAATACATGGAAGTCCTTTGGGAAGCTGTTCAATGGACTTCTACTTCTATGGACTTGTGTTTCTCCAAAACATTTGGAGAGTTTATCTTGTTTACTACTTCAATTGCATAGCATTATTCTAAGTATTATTATCTACATCCATGCTGGTTCACTCACCTTAGAACTCTGGTAGGCTGCCTGACTAAGTACAATTACAATACAGCTCCTGAATTTCAGAAATAATACAAAGATCTCTACTCAGCAGACAATTAAAATTTGAATATATGCAGAAGCAAGCTGTTCCCAGACCTGCAATTAAATAGCTAACTGGATTAGAAGACTCTGTTTCTGTGAACAAGTTCTTCTACTGAATCACATTGGCTTTCATCAACATGTCATAACATACAGAGTTTCGGAAAACAGCATTGCCTGGGAAAACCTAGCCAAAGCTTACTGGCTTTTGTACAAGAAAGGGGTCAGCCTTTCTAGAAGAAGGTTGCATGCAGAGATAACTATTTTTGTACTGAAATGTTTTATGATTATGGAACGAAACACACACATAAATATTACATAGGCAAACATATCTCCATTTTAATGACCCAATTTCAAGTTTTACCTGTGTGTGAACTGAATAAACCTAACTTTATTGCAGTTAACTGCAATAACTATGGTTATCCTCCCTTTCTTCTGTTATTTGCTTTTAATAACTTAGGTCCAAAGTAGCATGTCAAAAGGGCTGCCTTCCCATCTGTGGGTCAGACACATCTCACCAAATATTAGCCATATGAAAGGTACACATCCAGGATAAACTACTGTCTTAGTTAACAGGGGAGAGACTTCCCAAGAACAACACGTCCTACCTACCCACCCTAGATACCTATCTTACAAAGGTATGAATTGGCCTCTTCCGCCACAGACTATGGAGATAACCTGAACATCCAATTTTGTACGAGATAACTAACTTGCTGGTGACCAAGATGAATCCCAGTCTATGTATGCAACTGATAGAACAAGAGGCCACAGTTTTTATGTGATCATTAAAAAACAACAAAACTGATATTTAGAAATCCAAAAACATAGAAGAAACATAAAGAGGTATTATTTCATTTATGATATGCTAATTTTAAAAAGTCCTTCATGTTTTAGAAACTGTCTCTGGTCTTTCTCTAGAATCCACTGAGGAACTATTCTCCCATGCTACTCCTTTTTAAGGACTTTGCATTATCTTCCTGTCTGTTTCTCCATAATCTCTCCACATTCAGACCAAAACTCTGATTCTCTGCAGTTGATATAAATTTTAAAACATTCTTATCTGCACTTTTATTGCTTTTCTAACCAATTTGAAACCTCAGGAAACCTCAGCCTTCTCTGACTATAACTTCCACCAATAACTTCTTTTCTTCTTGTTTGACAATAACTCATAATTCTTCTCTTGTTCCAATACTTTTAAGAAAATTTCCAGCAAAGTCCATATTCTTGTGAGTAATCCATACCCAGACTAATATTTCCATCCATTTTAGTGAGACTAGGGATGTAAACAGGACTGTTTTGAAAATGTGTTTTTACAAATATATTTTGTTACAGTTGATTTATCTTTACATAACTCAAAGGTAATTCAAATGCTGATGAAAGAATCTGGTCTCTCCAGATCCAGTATCTTTGTAAGACACTGTCTTTACAGCAGAACAAATTGATTTTGTATCATATTATTGTGACTGATCCATTGATTCTTAATTTAATGCAGTGGATGCTGATCTTGCTGTCAATAGTAAAACCTGCAATGAAACAACTTCCACTATAACCTCTGGTTCATAGAATTATATATTCATAGAATAATCTAGGTTAGAAGGGACCTTTTACAACACCGAGTCAAATCATTAACCTAACACTGCCAAAACCACCACTAAACCATGTCCCTAAGCACCACATCTACACATCTTTTAAATACCTCCAGGGATGGTGATTCAGCCACCTCCCTGGGCAGCCTGTTCCAATGCTTAACAACCTTTTCTGTGAAGAAATTTTTCCTAAACCTCCCCTGGTGCAACTTGCAGCCATTTTCTCTTGTCCTGTCACCTGTTACTTGTGAGAAGAGATCAACCCCCACCTCCCCACAACCTCCTTTCAGGTAGTTGTAGAGAGTGATAAGGTCCCCTCAGCCTCCTTTTCTCCAGGCTAAACAACTCCAGTTCCCTCAGCTGCTCCTCATAAGACTTGTGCTCCAGACCCCTCACCAGCTTTTCTGCGCTTCTTTGGATGGGCTCCAGCACCTCACCGTCTTTCTTGTAGTGAGGGACCCAAAACTGAACATAGTATTTGAGATGCCACCTCACCAGTGCCAAATACGGAGGACAATCACTTCCCTGGTCCTGCTGGCCACACACAAGCCAGGATGCTGTCGGCCTTCTTGGCCACCTGGGCACACTACTGGCTCATATTTCTGTTCTGAAACTTTTAACTTTGGGTTGAAAACATCCTTTTTGTGTCAGCTTGTAGCCAATTCATATAAAATTGATTTTAAAATTTCTTTGTAGTAAAGGCTGATGCTGGAAACCTGAACAAGGTCTGAAGCTGCCACAACCACCACTTTGCAACCTTAGTGACAAAGATTCCTTGAAGACGAAAAGAAAGTTGCAGATGCCACGTATCCCTGACATCCAGTACAAAATGAATTTGTATAATGATACAGGATTTACCAAAAGTGCCACAAGATGACCCAGTATGAATAATAGTATTTATTCCTTGACAGTCAGATTTTTTTAAAGGAAGGTAATTGGAATTTTTCTAGCTTGTGTTGAATTCACTGCTGCCCTTTGGGCTGTACTGCCTGAGTATGTTGAGCAGGGTCAGAGTGCCATTAACAGACTGTGTTTTCCATTTTGTGATGTTCTTTAGTGTTTCTTTATTTCAGAAGGCCATTGAGGAATAAGATCAATGCAGATTCAGATATACACAAGGCAAATCTTCAAGGATTCTCTTTGTTTTAAAATTTCTCTGAATGACCCAGTATGACAAAGCTTATGCAGTGATAGCCAGCCTCTTAGCCAAGGCTTTTAAAGGGTTTTTCCCCTTTTGGATCCATGACTTACAGTCTGTCTATCTCTCATTTTAGGCATCTGCATTCTCTTTTAAAAAATGATCTTTGGCCATAGTCCTCCTCTTCTAGTAATCTTCTGTGACAAGATCTCTAGTATACAGAAGTAACGCCTTCTTCAAATCACTGGCAGCCTTCATAATCTCTAGGATAAATTACATTTGTACAGTCCCACTTCAAGACAGAGTTCCAGAGGTATTTTGTGTTTAAGGCAGTACAAAGACTTTTACTGTATGTATTATACAACAGAAGTAATTTAACACCTGCAATTTTCTATAATGATGAAATAAAGTTAGCTCCTCAGTGGCCTTAAATTTGGCTGTAGCCAAGGTTTTTCATATAATAAATATAGATACTCATCTATGTCATAGTCATTTTACACAAAATTGCCATGTTCGTCAACATGATCACTACATAGGAACTACAAATTAGCTTATCAATTTATAAAAAAGATAAATGGAAAGATTTCTTGATGCTTTTAACTTATTCCATTTAATTTGTTTGGTTTTTAAAATGTTATACAAGCAATTTTTTTTTTTTTTTAATTAGGACTTCTGTTGTAGTGGTTAGTATTTAACTAGTAATTTAATACAATAAATTAGCTTGTAATAGTTTACAAATATGGTCGGTTTTAGGCTATGATCTTTAGGAGCATATTTGCCAGAGGATTGTCTCATATTTTGTGTTCCTTGGTGTGAGCAAAAGACACAAGGAAAAGACAAATGTTGTTTTTAAATGAGAGTGATAACAACTGTATATCTTAGCATCATGGTAACTTTAAATAGTGCAGTATTAATCTTTACACTTTATCTGTTACTCCTAGGCGGGAACCCAAACAGATGATATCCTGCAAGATGAAAGATGCAGTAAAATCATTTGAACGAACACAGTAGAACTTAAGGCCTTTTTTTGAAATAGACAAATATTTTGAGTCACGAAAATTTGGGGGTCTTGGCTTTCTCCTTCATGGAAAGATATTAAGTACTTCCTTCTCAGAAATGTTACTAAATTATCAGTTAGATTAGACACATCATATCAACCATGCAGTGCCCTTATATTCAGCCAAAGGGTTTCACAGGAGGCTAAATATTTGGGGGGATGGGGGAACCCCACTATTCAGCAAAGATCACAATCACAGCTGAGATAATGTGGCTTCCAATCTTACTGTACACTGCTTAATTTTTTTTAATGTGAAGAGGTTGGTTTTTTTTTTTATTTTACTGCATTTTGACCTCATGAAAACATTTTAATTATGGAACTATTTTCTTAGTTAATTAGCCCTCTGACACTCCTTGTCAATAAGAGAAGTCAACACACTAATGGAAAATAAATTACAAATCAAGAGAGTAATATTAAAAAAAAGCACACCAAATCTAATTAAAAGCTCATTTGTACTCCACTGTCTGATGATACAAAATACAAGCTGACAAGCTGGGGGAGGGGGTGGTGGTTTGTTGTTGTTTTTGTAATGAGCAATTCCTTTAGAATCTGTGTCAGCAGATCAAATTTATCCAAATTTACCAGCCTCATCAGTCATTGCTACGACGAATGAAAATTCCTTTATTCTTCTTGGTTTTGATCAGGATCAAAAGCAAGAGAGTGGAATACAGTATCCAATTTTTATTTGTTGGTTAGTTCTAGAACATATTTGAAAATATTTAGACTTTTTTTTAGTGAAATTATAATTTTATAGGTAAAAAAATTATAGGTTTATGCAAATAAGTATTAATCTCTTGCAGTTCATCCACACAGCCAACATTAAAGCTATAGAAACAACATAGTGTAAAAACTGTTGATATAAAAAGCAAGAATTAAACCACATATCCTTATTTTAAATGTATAAATACAAGAATAAGTAACTGCTAGGTTATCAACATAATGTTATTTTCTGAACAGCCTATTAATAACTTTAGCAATCATGAGGTATGCAAAGTAACTGATCCACTAGTATTAACTATCATCAGCTCTGTTTCCATTTTGATCTCTGTCTTTGGAAACACACATTTTCCACATATTATCATTCTGCTTTTATATGGGTTTTTTCCTGTTTTCTGGTATGAGGATATCTTACCAATTGAAGATGCTGCTATTCAAGACGCACTTTCTATACAATCCTAGCTCGCCTGTGTGAGTTACATAGGGCAAATCAATTTTCTTCTCATTTCCTCACTTTCCTCATTTTCATCTCATTCCTTAATTCAGTGGAAGTAGTTTTCATTTGACTTTTCAGTTGACCCAGCTGAGATTTGTTAGTTTATTTAAACTTTCCCAAAATGCCTGCAGATATTGGGAAAGGTCTAATTTTGTCATCTTAATAAAAAATACATAGGTCATTTGTTCCCTGAGTTCTAAGTTGTATCATAATTTAAACCCAGGCTGACTTTCAGTCTCAGGAACTAACAAAACCATGCAAACCTGCAAACAGACACTGTTACACGCACGCGTAAGTATGAAACTGTAAGGAAATACTCTGTATCTTTAAATATTAAGCAGCCTTGCTGTCCTGCTCTCAGAGTAAATTCAACCCTTTAAGCAACACCATCTGGCAAGTAAGCTATGTTGACAAGGTTTGCTCATAAAGGCTGAGCTCGTTTCCCCTCTTCCTTGTTTCTCAGGCTTTGACTTACCATTTTCCCTACAGCTGAAATACATCAACCAGCTGAAATGCCGGGCCAGATCCTGAATTCTGTTGAGATTTTTTAAGTTGCTGCTTGGCAAATGCAATGGAAGAGGAGAAAGAAGTGGTGGTGGAAGCATGGGTTAGGGGGAAGTGGGTAGAGTGAGGGCCAGCAGCAGGATCAGACTGAAGTCCAGCAGCCCTACAGCTGTGGTGAAAGAAACCTGCCGTCTTCATCAAGGTCTGATGTGGCAAGTGCCTATGGACCAATTGATAATGTTTATTTTTTTGTATAGAAAACCCTAGCAAATTTCTTAATCAAATTGAAAGTCAGGACCTACAGCAGTCGATAGGAAGATAGACAAGATTCATTCAAATGGGATCCTCCTCTGGCACTAGAGTTACAAATTTTATTTTTCTCCTCATGAACAATTTTTGAACCTGCATGAGAGCAGAGTTAAAAGAGTTTTGACAGTTCTAGGGAAATATAACTGCCTGTTATCCTTCTACCATTCAGTTTCCCGGTAGAAGCTCTCCAGCTGTCATGAATCTAAGAATATACAAAGAAATAGAAACATCTGCAATTCTATGCAATCTGCATAGAATCACAGAATGGTTGGTTGAAAGGGACCTTAAAGATCCTCTAGTCCCAACACCCCTGCCCTGGGCAGGGACACCTCCCACTAGACCAGGTTGCTCAAAGCCCCATCCAGCCTGGCCTTGAACACTTCCGGGGTTGGGTCATCCACAACTTCTCTGGGCAACCTCTTCCAGTGCCTCATCACCCTGTGAAAAATTTCTTCCTGATATCTAATCCAAATCTACGTTCTTTCACTTTGAATCCATTACCCCTTCTCCTATCACTACATACCCTTGAAAAAGTCCCACTCCAGCTTTCTTGTAGGTCCCCTTCAGACACAGGAAGGCTAACATAAGGTCTCCCCAGAGCCTCCTCTTCTCCAAACTGAACAACCCCAACTCTCTCAGCTTGTCTTCATAGGAGAGGTTCACCAGCCCTCTGATCATCTTCGTGGCCCTTCTCTGGACCTGCTGCAATAAGTCCATGTCCTTCTTGTGCTGAGGGCTCCAAAGCCAGAGACCTGTATTTGGATTGCTCTTTTAATATCAATAAACTATACCACTAGCAGTGAATGCAAGAATTATCCAAGCATTTTTCTGCTTTTACTTAATGCTTTTGGGCTTAGAGTGCACAAGAGAAATGTAACAAGAAGGAAAGGTGACACTTCAATGTACCATGTTGACATTCTTTCTCAGAATCTGTAAAGAGCTTGGAGCAAGGCCGTTTTTACCCAGGGATTATTCCAAGGAATAATTACCCGTTCCTATTACCCAGGATTTATTACTTATTATTCCAACAGCTCATAACTGTCACGTTCAGTGCAGCTGTTCCTGGATGGACTTTATTGCACAAATGTCAAGGAGCTGCAAAGCTTCTTTCTACTTCCAGATGCTTTGAATCATCAGCAAGGCTTTCATCCTCTAGCCTTACTTCAAAATTTGCAAGTGTGCAAACTGCATCTTCTGAAACAAACTTTTCTAGTGAGTCCACTTAATGACATTTTCCTTATGGGAGCATGCTCTCCCATTTTCTCATTCTTGTTTTGCATCTAAACTGAATCCATTCTACAAGCCCCCAACCACTTTTGCATAAATACATGCATTTTTCATGTTGTACACTACTTCTTAAAGGAAACTTGCCAGGAAGAGAAAAAAGAAGCCTGGTAGCAAACTCTTATTCAAATATTGGCAAAACATCTGTGAAACAAATCTCTAACTGGAAAGGAAAAGTACACGTTATTTTAAATGAAAGACCTCACATTGTGCCTCCTGTTCCATTAAGTCACTCTAAATTTACAGGATATCAGCTCCCACAGCAGGGCTGCAAGATTAAGCTGGCATTGAAAAGCTGTCATGGCAAATGGAATGCAATCTGAGAAGTGCCCCAAGATCCTGGCTGATGTAATCATTTCTTCCCACCTTCTATAATATAGCACATTTTGAATTGGTAACCTTGTTTTTCCTATCTGAGTCATCAGTGATGTCTTTTATTTGCCAAATGGCATCATTTGTTCTAAGAGATAGTCTGAAAATGGAAAAGGGATATAATCACACATGTCCCAGAGGGCTTCATTATCTGACATTCTTTGGACAGGCAGAGTAAGATGCTGCTAGCTTTATGTCCTTCCCTGAAATCCTGCTGCGAGGAGGTGGCATCTCCCTGGAATTAAGTCATTGCAGCAGAATCTCAGCTAGTGTAAACTCTGTGCATGCTCTGCCCAAAATCCTGGCCAACAGTGACAGGCAGTCTGACCAGTAGTCTGCAGAACAAAAGTTTGCAGAAAAGGATACACAAGCTCTTTTCCTCTTTCATGAGGACCTAGTACCCGCTTCCTTTTCCTTAGGAAGCAATATTAAAGCTGAGTGCACTAAATACATACAGTTCGAGACTAAGAAGCGATCTTTGATGTTAAATGCAAACATCTGAAGACCAGCTGCAAAAAGTTCAATGCTCATGCTAGGGCTTCTCCACGTGCTCAGCCACATACGTACCTCCTATAAACACAACCACAGGAACTATGTATATTTGCTCCCAGCTATGTTTAGTAGGAGCTGATCCTAAATTCATAGCTCTCTGAGGGTGAGAAAGTGGAAGATATGAAGCTCTCTTCGGGCAGACAGTTAAATAATTCCTCAGTATCTTGTTTGGGGTGCTAGAATAAAGGTATACCAATAGTCTTCTATTTATTTTTAAATTTAATTTACTTATTTAATTAATGTATGTATGTAAAGAAACTAGCACCATATTTATTTTTTTTGTTTTGAACCTGGGCACATACTTTTGAGAGAAGATGAAGTGACTGTGGACAAGAATGAAGTACAATGACTGTTTACGTGTGTTAAAACTGCATCCAAAAGCACCGGTGAGGCTAAAGCATTTTTGCTTGTACATACTCTCTCGAGACTGTGTCAAAGATAAGGCAAAGGAAAGATGGGAAGGCATGAAAAGACTTGTCCAAACTTACACAAGCTCCTGGAATAACTACAAGCAGAGCCACATCTCCAGAATGCCGGCCCGGTGCGTTAAGTAGGAAAGAATACTGCTTCCCATTTAACACTTTTTGTAAATGCTGTATTTAATTTCTCTATCTTTCTGTCAACAAATAGTAAATGACATATTGCTCATAGGAAATTATGAAGTACATTTGTGTATTATGTGTATATAAAGTACATTAAACATCATAATTTAATGTTTGCCATTTAGTTCAGCACGTCCAAAAAACAGGGGAAGTGTTTTACAGCATAGCCAGCTGAGCAAGAACTCCACAGAAGGTGAACTGCTCTCCAAACAGAGAAGTCTCTCTGCCTGCCTTCCAGAAGGCACTTAATTCTCACTATTACATTTCCTTCAGCTCAGCTTTCAAGTTTATTGATCACCTGCACTAGAAGTTTTGAAGTAAGCCCTGAACAGACAGATTCAGAGTTACAAAGCAATGTCATACCTGTTTTATGTAAACTGTACTCCAGTTTCTGGATTCTTGAAAAGTTTACATTTTCTATGTCATTTTCACCACATTCAAAATGATATCAAAAATAGAAAAATAAAATCAGAAGTTTTTATTTTCTCAGGTTTATATTTTTTTTAAACTTTTTCTCAACATGAGAAAATACCGCACTGTGGTTCCACCTAAACCCTTTCCTGGTAAGGACTGGTCACGCCTGATGTTTCTGATTAACAACATTCTTTCCTTGAGAAAAATTTACTTTTTGTGTGTGTGTGTGTATGTGAAAATTCATAAAACTCTTAAATCAACAGATAAAACATGGATTTGATTTTGTTCTGTCATGCTTCAAAGATTGGCAAGCGACTTTAATATCAGAGTCAAAAGCTGTAGTGATGAAACTTTCCTTTCAACTACCAGCATTGCAAGGATACCTACATGTGAGACATTTTCTTTGTCAGAGTTACAGAATTCTTAACATGAAGGTCGTTACTTCTATTTGTAACTTCCAACTTGTATTTTAAAGCTGTAATTTAAGCGTCTATAGCTCCAAAAGAAAGTGCATGGGAGTTGAAGATGGAAACAGAGACGAACAGGCTAGCTGACTAACTTCCAGAACTAAGCAGTATCACATAACTATCTGGAAAAGATCTACAAGAATGAGAGTTGCATTACACAATATTCAAAAGACATAGAAGAAACAGACATACATTTTGATGAGAACATGACAAATTAGCATTAATCATAAACAACGTGGACAAATAGTGCCTTTCAACCATGTAAACTCAGAATGAAGTGATTTTTGTAAGAGCTTTACTTACCAGAAACTATGATTTCCACAGCACCTTTAAATTAATGTTATTGCAAAATACAGAATCACTTCATACCAGCCCTCTCTATGTTTTAAATTCTGTTCTTATGATTCAAGTTTTTTTATTCTCTATTTAACACCAATTTTAAGACTCAACAGTAATTCAAAAATACACTTTTCAAGCAAAATTGTATTGTGCCATAATGTAAAACAGCTCTTTCCATTTTCCTTTCCAAAAAACAGTACAAAAGCTTTTATAAAATACTTTCAAAGCCAATTTTGACCTTTTTTTTTTTTTTTTTTAGTTTAAGAATTCTCAACCGAAACAAGGATCAGAAGTTTTACTGGATAAAAATCAATCATTTCTGTAAATGCAGACTATTTATATAAAACAAGTACTTAATCAGAAATCAACCTTAAGAAGCAATCCCCGGCCAAAAGTGTTCAACCCATCTCAAAGTTAATTAGTAAATATTTTGTTGAGCTGGTGACACCTTGAGGAATCTGAGCACCTTGTGAGATTATAAACTGCAGCAGGACATTGGGAAGTCCAGATCTTGCAGGAATTGCTCAGCTCCCAGCTAAATAATGTTTTTACATGATTAAACTTAGTGGTTTACCTTTGGGTTTTGTTGGTTTTTGTTTTTTAAGGGAGGATACTCTAGAGCAAGTCATTGATGTCTTCAAGTGTAGTATTCTTTTCTGTGCTTCTCTACACCAGAAGACACTCCTTCAGGGCTTTAGGTCAATGCATGTTCTTCTTGGGATTTCAACATAAGCCAGGTAGGACTCTTATTTAACAGAAATAAAAGTGATAATATTTCTAAACGCATTTCTAAATGCATTTCTTAATTTTATGAGTGGTATAAAATCAATAGGAAAAGTAGCTGTGAGGAGTTTAAATAACCAATACTAGAAGTTGTTTGAAAACTCTAGAGCTGTAGATTCTGTAATATTCAGCTTAGAGCCATTTAGAAATTTATCCTGCAAACTTTGTGATTATGAGCAACCCTTACTTACTTGAGTAAATCTATCAATGTCAGTAGCCCTATGCACATGTATAAAGATTTACAGGATCAGGGCCCAAAATTACAATTGGTTGTCCTCTCTGTAACACCAAATATAAAACAAATATTGTTGTGCAACATTGAGTATAGCCCAAATGAAATCACATATTTTGTTTGGGGTTTTTTTGTCTGATTTCAGTGGGAACAAAGTCAGGCCTTAAAAGCTAAAACAAAAAGATTAAAGAAATTGCATTAAAGAAAGCTGGAGTAAACACAATGATGTTTTGATATAGTTATCAACTTCCAAATAACTGAAACACACACAGATCACTTGAGAAAATACCCAGAATGTCTCATTTTAGAGTTTCTAAGCTACTGCCAAAATATATGGTTTATTACTGGCACTTGTATTAGAAAATTACATTTTTTCTGGAGGTTTTGGTTTTTGTCAATTATTGCTTTGGTTTTGTTTGTCCATTTTACACAATCTGTGCCTTATTTCCATGTACAAAATAAAAGAATTACATACTCATTCATGGGATATAACTCTGAATCTGTCACAATTTGTTCTTGAAAAATATTTATTGATGTTAATTATTAATGTATGAAATAACCTGTTCCACTGCTCTAAATATATTCTGTAGAAGTATTATTGCATTGTGATATGGAATAAAAAAATCTTCAGAGAACTTTAGAAAGCATACATGCATAGAGAAGAGGATTTGGTCACTCCCTAGCATACATCAGTAATTTCTATCCCAGAAATTTCAGAGGCTACAGATTCCAGTTCATGTGGTCTTTTATACATGAAACAGTAGATCTCCCATGCACACAGATGGTTCTAGACCTGATTTCTATCAGAAGAGGAGGTCCATGTATGGAGGACGTCTTCTTATATGGAGTTCTTGCTATCCCAAACAGTGAAATACTTCAATGTTTGCAATTAGTATGGCAATTATGAGATACAGCTGCACTGTTTGCAATGCCCAAATTAAGTGCAAGTTAGTCTCTATCAGTATCTTCAAATAAGTTTAACTACATGGTTTGCCAGATAATTGGGAGAAGTTGTGCCAGATAATTAGGGGAAGTCACACAGGAGTTGTCTCTGTGAAACAAAGAAGAAAATTAAAAGAGGAAATGCGCAGGGTACCTTCTTACTGGTATCTTTATGTGGATTACCTAAACGTGATACTCTTACTTGAAGTCATGTGAACATCTTTAAAATTAATAGGTTATTCATACTGAATCTAAAACCTTTGCTGTTCTCTGTGGTATATTTTTAACTTTAGTTTAAAGTTTATTAGTTTAAAGTTCCTAATTTAGTTTAGATAATCCCTAGGCTTTGGGATTTTTCAGCTGGCATGAAAACATCACCTGGCCTCAGCTGCCATTCCTCAGTGTCACAGTTATCTGTGGACATCCTGGGCAACAGGACTCACCCACCCGTCATTGGGGAAACCCTGAGATCAGATGCTCAGTATGATCCATTGCTCCCAAATAATTCCCGAGCACAGAGCAAGAGTTAGTACTGCTATTCCCAAAAGGCATGTTGCATATGGGTAATGTGTTTTGAAGAGAGCTTAATGCCATGAACATGGGCTGTGTGTGTTGGCTGAACCCTAATGCTAGAAAGCAATCAAGGGAACGTTTTATTAGTGACAATAGATGTAATCTCTTCTTGTTACTTGAGACAGGCTTTCAATCCCCTCTTTGTTCTGGCCAATATTTATGTAACCAATTCCAACTCAATGCTAGGAGAAGTACTATTTTAGCAACATAAAGGCAGAGTTTATATACCCATAAAGATACCATGTTTAGCTGACAATGAAGCAAACTAATGTCTAGTGAAACACCATTGAGAACAACAGGGAAAAAGTGAAGAATAATTTGGTTCCAGTAAATTATTCTTTCAGATTTTGCTACGATCTTATTCTTTCATATATAAAATCCCCCAAACATGTCACTGAAACAACATTTCTAAGAAATAAAGTGGACTAGATTCTTCACAGGATCCCTTTATTCTCCTCTTGACAAGGTCCATGAGACTTGAAATGCTTATAAACCACGTATTACTGGGGTAAAGTACTGAAAATGGGCTCTAGCATAAGCAAAAACAGTCCTGTCTGTGGCTTTAGGCATGTTCCTGCTCTCACCAGAACTTTGCATTTCAATGAGAGCTTTGAACTTTTCTGCCATAATCAGTTTAATGGGTACAGGGTCCAGCCTGTTCACAAACCAGGGGAAAGACTAGAACCAAGAGGTACAACACGCATTACATTCCTACTCCTTTACTTGAGAAAAGAATCTCCCAATTCTTGACTCCCTTAACCTCAAATGTAAATACATTCAAAACACTTATGCTGTTCCTGGAGGGGGTAAAACCCAGTCACTGGATGTTAATAATAATTGCCTCAGAGGAACTTCTTAAATTACAATAAATTGGGGGGGAAGGGCTGGACAGAAGAAAAAAAAAACACACACTTTTAAATTTCTTGCTAAATGTATGACATTTTATCATGATAAAATACTTTTCTTCAAAATGCTGCTATTTCTCCCAGAAACAGCTTGATCATTCAATTCAGCTGCTGCACGAGAAACTAAAATAAGCTGGAATCCCAGTGATGCCAGCCATCCCATTTCTGTCTTTTGAAAGCCTTGCCTGGGCAGCACTGCAGAGTACAAGACACCGCTGACCAACTCCAGCTTTTGACAGGCACAAGCTCCTGTTACTGCCTTCTTCTTTTTACTGAAAAGTGTAACTGGGTGGAAAAAAACAGTTGTGGTGGCACAAAACTATGTCAGCTGGTAACTTCAAGTCTATGTATCACATACAAGCTTTTAATTGCTCCAACACTCCCTTAATATACTTGCCTTGAAATTTTTGAAGTAAATTGGTTTTATCATGGGTATATAGGAAAAGGCCTCATTGCCACCTCCCAATTGCTCCAAGCAACTTGGTATAGGAAAAGGTCATGCATAAACTACAATTATCAATATTTGAACATTGTGAAAGACTGGAACTTTAAAATAATTGTCTCAAAGCTTGCTTAAGCTTCTGCAAATCGACGGCAGGCTTGCAGGCTGATAAGAAGCTTGCTTGTATCTATTTACCGCCTTCTGCAGACAGCCCTCTTGCTTGCCAGTCAGCACCCAAGATTGCCATCAGCTGAAGAGGGTGCGTTGATCCCCCAGCTGGAAAGGGTGCAGGCCTCTAGCTGTCAGAGTGGCCGAACGCCCGGGGGCCCACCCGAGCCTGTGTTGTTAACTCCAAAATTGCAGAAGCCAAGCACTGTCCAAACAGCAAGGGAGCAGGAAAAGCTTATACGGCAACAGTGTAAAATGACAATTAGCTGGGCACAGGCCGCCGTCACGCTGATTGGTCAAGCTATGGACCGACCCGGGCTACCTGGACTATAACTGGCACGGAGACCCACCACAATTTGGGCACCCACCACCATCAACCACAGATCAATGGGACGCCGCTGAACTTGCGAGGACCGCCGAGATGTCATCAGACCAGTGGTGGTGACTATACTCTTGCTACGCTCCGTAATGCTGCTTCTTTTTTCTGCCTTTCCTCTAATTCTGCCTTTACTCTATCGCTTGTCTCAGTGACTTTTGCTGGGAAATAACAATGAACGAGCAGCGAGCGGCATCTGACCTCGTTTGCATCTTAATTTCACACTTGGAAACATTGCAAACCTATCCCGGGCCTAATTTAGTTGGACTGGGATGTAACAAACATTAATAAATTAGCAATTATCACAGAAAACTAGCCCAGTACTAGAAGAATTTTGTTCTGGCCTTTAAAAACAGTGCTTCTGTACCTGTTGCTTTCTAACCTGCACACATGACACACACATTGTTACAGACAATATAAAATGTTCTCTGCTACGCTTGTGTTAACTCATCAAAATTACACTGAAATTGAAGGTTGCAGCTACTGAAAACCCTGGGAAACCTTAACTGGACTTCATAAAAGCACAAACTCACATCATCATCCTCCATACTTTGTAGTATGGGAGACCTAGTGGAAAAACACTAAGATGTAGAACATCAAACATCACATCATCATTTACATCACACTGTAGGTTCAACCCAGGGTATTTTATTAAAGAACTGTTTTATTCAACTACTCCTATTTAACCATATAGTGGAGCGCTGAGCACTTGTACTAAATGTTGGAGCATTTATATGTTTTAAAAATTTTACCAAGCTACTTCCAAATAAACACATGGTTGTGACCAAGTTGTTCACAGACTGTTACCAATCTTGTGATATCTGCACAGATACCTCAAGATATTTTCAAAGGGCCCAGAAACTGAATGCAGAAAAACAATTAGCATCCAAAGTCATAGTCCTTTTTGGAAAGTCTCTAAATACATAAATAAATATTTGTCCATAAAGTATAAAATTCATGAAACAATAAAGGCCAGCGGAGTTAAGAAGAGATTAAGATTAACCCACTCTTTGCTTTCTAGCCTTTAACCAACTTTCAGTTCCTTAAAGAACCTCTCATCCAACCTTCTGGCAACTTGACTTTTTTAATAATCTATGGCTTAAATCCAAATAAAGTGCACCCTTGTCTGTCTTTTATTTTTGTGCTTATAGATGCCCTCAGAGAGCTCCAGCGGGCTAGCGATACAAGGCTGCTCTTTGCAGAAACCATGCTGACTCCTTCGCAACAGGCCATGTTCATTCATGCACAGACTGATCATATTCTTTAGACTTCAGCATTTAGTCAGCTATGGAAATCAGACCCACTGCTCTGTAGTGGGTGACCCTGCTCTGGAGCTGTTTGTGATGACCTTGGCCAGCTCTTCTTCATCTTCACATCAGAGCTCCTTCACTGCTGTCAGGAGAATGACATCGGGTCCTGACACACAATTTACCACTTTGTCTAATAATTCCTTCACATTTACCTCAAATTCACCTCGCTCCTCTGCTCTATCTGCTACAACAAACGTGCTGTGTGCAGGAATCTTCCCAGCTATTGCCTAGCAGTGAAGTCTGCATGGTAGAAAAAGATCTAATAAAAATATTGTCATGGTGGATGTCAATTTTCCTGTGATTTACCAATGATTTCCCCTCTCACACATTCAATTAAAATTTAAATCTGGGCACAAAATTCTATTGCCTCTATAAAGAGAGGAGTATTCTAGGGAATGTATTAAAGTTTACCTAAGTTCACGCCATGGTAATTAAATGCAGAATTTATCCCTGCATACTATTTTAATATAAACAGTACATACAATTACAGATATCTCTACACCAGGAAGAATATAGAAGCCACATTTTTAATTAGTAAGAAGAAAGCTTGCAAGACTAATAAATGGACAAATGTTAGTTTTGCATCTCCTGTCAAAAAATTTATTAGAATCTGTAACTAACAGTACAACTTGTCACAAAGTGCTGTTTAACATCTTTGTCGGTGACATGGACAGTGGGATTGAGTGCACCCTCAGCAAGTTTACGAATGACACCAAGCTGTGTGGCACAGTCGACACACTGGAGCGAAGGGACGCCATCCAGAGGGACCTTGACAGGCCTGAGAGGTGGGCCTGTGCGAACCTCATGAAGTTCAACCAGGCAAAGTGCAAGGTCCTGCACATGGGTCATGGCAATCCCAGGCACAAATACAGGCTGGGCAGAGAATGGCTTGAGAGCAGCCCTGAGGAGAAGGATTTGGGGGTGCTGGTGGACAAGAAGCTCAACATGAGCTGGCAATGCGCACTTGCAGCCCAGAAAGCCAACCGCATCCTGGGCTGCAATAAAAGATGCGTGGCCAGCAGGTCAAGGGAGGTGATTCTGGCCCTCTGCTCTGCTCTGGTGAGACCCCACCTGGAGTACTGCATCCAGCTCTGGAACCCTCAGCACAAGAAGGACATGGACCTGTTGTAGCGGGCCCAGTGGAGGTCCGCAAAGATGATCAAAGTGCTGGAGGACCTATGCTATGAGGACAGGCTGAGAGAGTTGGGGTTGTTCAGCCTGGAGAAGAGGAGGCTCCAATGAAACCTTATAGCAGCCTTCTAGTACCTAAAGGGGGCCTACAGGAAGGATGGGGAGGGACTTTTTATCAGGGAGCGTAGTGATAGGACACGGGGTAACAACCTCAAACTGAAAGAGGGTAGATTAGATTGGATATCAGGAAGAAATTCTTTACTGTAAGGGTGGTGAGGCACTGGAAAAGGCTACCCAGGGAAGTTGTGGATGCCCCATCCCTGGAAGGGTTCAAGACCAGGCTGGATGGGGCTTTGAGCAACCTGGTCTAGTGGGAGGTGTCCCTGCCCATGGCAGGGGGGATGGAACTAGATGATCTTTAAGGTCCCTTCCAACCCAAACCATTCTGTGATTCTGTGTGATTTTGTGAAAACATTCTCCTATTCCCCACTATTGGTTCCTGGATTCTTTCTTTATATTTGAATTGCCAAATAGTATATTGTTTCCTAGCTGTTGTTTGCCAGGAAAATAAGCATAATAAGAAGAAACAGACTAAACAGCTTAGATGATGGGGTGATCTGAAAAGATGTACTTTTGTCTACCAGGAATTCTTTTTGTCTCAGATTCACCAAGCTTTTTCCGTGATTTAAAACAGAAAAATTCAATTTAAAACAGAAAAAAAAACCCTCTCTGAATTGAAGTAAGATTTCATTTGAAAGATTCGGTACACTTTTTCTGCAGAGCTCATTTTGATTATGTATTTGCCAAACAAGAGTTTGACTAGACAAACCTCCTCTACTAAGTCATGAGAAAACCAGAGTCTCTTGGGATGAACACAATCATGGATAAATTCTCTACCCATCATAAGTTACTTTAGAATCCTACTTTTAACATTCAGGATATGAAGGCATAATTTTACTCTCTTAATTAAAAATTGGTCTTACTATGACTTTGATAAAAGAATTATCAGTCTCAAATTATCTCAGATCATTCTCCATTAACATTATATAAATACAAATGATCAATACAGTACTCAAAGCTTATGCCACCTTCAAGTCAGGAAAGCCTGGAAAAGCTAGCTGAACAAAAAACATTATATTAGCTCAAACAATCATAACTGATCGTTTCTGTACTTTCTATATATTTTTACTTCTGTAGTTATTATATATATTTTTTGCCAATAAAATTAGTATGTTCAAGCAGAAATTCTAGACCCTTTTCCAGGTTTACTATTACTTTTTGGATTAGAAATTTTATATCTGTAGTTTTATATCTTATCTAAAGTTAAGGAAAATAACCACTCAAATCTACTGTATTGCTTTGGGTGGTTGAGTAAATCATTATGACCTGTGAACCTACCTGTTGATTCTTGAAAAAAGCAGGATGCTAGTATCCAGATTTACAGAAGTTCTTTTTAGTAGGCAATTATCAGTCTGAACTGACATTGAATTAGCTGACGAGGTGAACTTAATAAAGCAAAACTAATAATATGTAAAGGCTTCAAACATTTTAGAAGAATGCCCCCAATGTTAGAATTGTTATTCAAGATTAAGGTCTCATATCAGAAAACCATGTCTGCGTGATAAGTGGAGTCTGTACTTGTTTTACAATTGTTTACAATTTGTTTTACAATTACAATCTGGGAATTTATGGTCAAGTAAACACACAAAAAGGATCTTCCTGTTAATAGTCCCAGCACTATCCCCAACCACCCTGTCTATATGAAATGAAAATAACAGCACCTGGAGATCATAAGATAAAACATTTTCATTGTTTTTTTCCTATTCTTGCTGACATTCAATGTAAAGTGAACATGAATCTGTAAAAATCAGTATGTATATAAGAAATGTATTATAAAACTTAGCACACATAATTCTGGAGAGATTGAAAACGGAACTCTAAATTCTGAGACACTTCATAGAACTTGAAAACTGAAGTGTATGGATGCCATGAGCACAGAGCTCTGTTAGCTTTCCTCATAGGATCAATACAGCTCCAAACTCTCACCAACTCTAGAGATTAAAGCTCTAAACACCTATTTTTTTTAAGTTTGAAGCCTGGAGATAATGCTGTAATGAGATTTAGTATGATCACTAAGAAAGGGAGAAAATAAAGACAGAAAGAAACAGCTGGCTGCCTTTTAACTGCACTGGTTGCCTTCAGGTTTCTACATGAGGAATCAGGTCACTTGGACACACTTTCGCAGAGATCATTGCTAATGATATATAAATACTCAGATCTTATACTTAAGTCTAGATTCTCTGATAGAATAATGTAAAAATTAAAAAGGGCACATTTTCTAAACTTGCTCAGCTTTGTCTGCAGTTTATGCTGCTAAATCATACAGTGTTCTCAGAATCACTCATGATGAATTCCTGTGAAAGGACAGCTGTTAATTTACCAGTGAACCCTTGAAAATCTGTCCTGCATGCCAAGTACTGTTAGAAACCTGTTACATTTGCTATATATTATCTTCATTCGTTTACTAGATATTACAGGCTTCCCCAGCTTGTTGACATATGAAGGAAACAAACCTAATTTAAATTACATAAGGTGAAATTGTGCAAGTCTCACTGTGAGTAATACAAATAGCAAAGCTGCAAATTGCCCTGTTAACTTCAACACATTTATTTGAGGGCCGAGGTCTAGACACACAGAAGAATTTAGCCAACTAAACCATCTGATTGTCACAAGACCTTCCTAAATCCCAAACTGAGAATTTTCGGACTTTGAGCTCCAATCCTGGGTCCTCTACCAGAACAGTCCCATAGGTGGCTGCTGTTGCACTAGAGAGATGTGCCTAAGTTCAGACAAGTACTAGTATAAAATGAATCTAGTAAGAAACAGGTTCAAAATAAAAAAAGCCTGTGATTCCTCACAAAGCAAGTAACTGAGCCATGGAATGGCTTGCCAAAGGATGTTTAGGATGCTGAAAGTTTAAATGGATTTAAGAATCACCAGACAGGTTTATAGACTACTACATAGATATACACGTATCTCATGGAGCTTCCAAGCTGAAAATGTTTAGTGGATGACAGAATGGTAAGAGATAGTATCAAATCTATCCACCTCGTTCTTATACTTTTCTGTCCTGTACTCAACGTGTGGCTGCTACTGGGGTACAGCAGACACTAAGTGAATAGGTATCACCTTCATAACTGAAACTTGTCTGTCTTGCTTCTGAGAAACATTTTAAAAAACACTTTTGTGGGATCCATAGACTTAGTAAGTGCAACTGGAAGTAAAGACAGCATTTCCTCCTTCATGATGCACTAAAGCACTTCTCTCATGTGCAGTCAAACCAGCTTCAATTTCCTTCTGTGCCTAAGGGGAACCAATTTTCCCCGCCGAGATAAATGCTCTAAGCATGATGATGTAAAGCTGTTCTTATGTGCAGCTCCCTTAATCCCATTTGAATTTTTTCTGCCTTCTAAGATTGAATTAAGTATTCATTGGTCCAGTAAAATTTAGTTCCACTCCCTGTTGCAATGAGTATTTAATAAGCCTTTACTGAAGCAGGCAACCGAGACAGTAGGATTTACAGGATCTCTTACGTTCCCTCTTTCATTAGTCATTCAAATCCTGTTGTGCCCTTTAACTACAGCTGTGGATTCCCTGAGAGCGCGAGGTGCTGCAATGTGCAGCACTGTAACATCTAACTCTGCGAGCTCTGAGAGATTACTGGGCCTGAGCACCACCAGCAGCCTCACCAAGGGGAATGACAGCTGTACCCAGCCTCCCACCATTCAACTGCCATCTGGGCTCTCCAAGCTCAGCCTTGCCACGGTCAGCTTGCCGTGCTCAGATCTTGAGCCGGTATCGCTAGGAACCTCCGTGTGTGCCGCTGTGGCAAGCAGAAGGTCCCAGGCCTGCATTTTTCTTGCTTACTATAAGGAAAGAGTGCGCTCTGCAGAAACTCTGCTTGTAAAGTTTAGACTACAAACATGTGCATGTTTTCCATAGCCCATTGCCTTCCCAGGCTTTCGGGAAAAGGAAAAGCTGAAAAAAGCTGATCAGCTTCCAAACTCAGCACCTTCGCTAGCACAGCGCCTTCAGCAGGCAGGGTGGCATCCAGTTCGATAAATTATCACTCTTCATAACAAAAAAATAATGCTTGTGGTCTTGTAGCATACAAGGACTAAGCAATGCTACAGACATTTGACTCCCGTACCTGACCTGAGAGAAGAATATTTTTTCCCGTTCTGTACAAAACTAAATACCATCAAGATTTCCCATGAATCAGGAACATTCTAAGCCTTAAAGTGAAAAACTCAATATATAGGACTGTCTCATATAAGATTATCCTTCAGGATAAACCTTGTTTATGTGTTTTGTCCAAGAACAGATTATAGTGAATCACTAGCTGAATATGAGTCAACAAATTAATGCTCTTGCAAAAAAACAGACAAAACGGCATAGTCAGATGTTTATCCACAAGTATTGCTTTCTGCTTTACTGGTTGCTAGTCAGGCCTTTGATGGAATAATGCATTCAGTCCTCAGAACCACCCTTCGAAAAAAACTGTGGACTAACTGCACAGGGCCCACAAGAAAGGAATTAGTACTACCAAAGCTGCAGAAACAGTAAGGGTGAGAAAGGACAGAATTATGATTGTTTAACCTGTAAAATATCACACTGCAGGTGACAACAATCTTTAAATACATACTATACATGCAAAAACAAACTGCACAGTATGTTTCCATGGTCACAATAGACAAAACAAGAAATAATTGGTTGGAAGAAAGATTCAGGTTAAATATCGGGGAAGTCTTTCTAACACTGGGGACAATGAAGTACTGGAACACGTTGCAGAAGGAGGTTATCAGAGTTTTTGCTGCTGGTAGCTTTTAAAAACAGAGTACACACATTTCTGTCAGGAACACTAGACAATCTCTCTCCTTGAGTTCCCTATCAATTTATTTTCCAAAACTCTGTGCAAAATACATAAGAATTTCTTGGGAAAGGGCTCAAAATCCAATTATTTCTCTTCCTTTCTAGCCAAGTGACATGTGGTCACTTGACAACAAAACAAGCAACCCTTTTGGTTACTGAATCTTGATTTTTTTTTTGATGGGTTGTAAAGCATCTCCAGGTGAGCTGGAAGGTTATTACACCCTGCTGAGGGGTAAGACCTGTGGTTTTAGGTCTTTACCAGAAGAAGAAAAAGTTATAGCTTCTCCCATACTCTGTAGAACCATGAATTCTAGCCTGTTGCAAGCAGCTTTAATAGGTTGTTAGCACAATAGGTTGTGCTTTAAAGTTGTTATCCTAAAGCACCAGTGTGAAGCCAGACTATAGCACACTTCCTTGAAGCCCAGCACGCTGCCTTCTGCCTCTTTCCTTTAATGGCCACTTAATAGCAGGTGTGCAGCAGAGATCATCTCTGTCATACACAGAGCAGAAATCGGTTACTTCCTCTTCCTAGAAATGAAAAAAAAATTATACTTAGTGAAAAAGAGATCCTTTTTACTCCAGTACCTCAGGGTCCGATTTTCTGCTGCCTTACATGTGACAAAGTTTGAGTCTTAATAGTTACAGCCGGGAGTTAGAAGGTCCCCATGACTACGGGTGGTCAGGAAGCATTCTCCAAAGTGTCTCCTTGAGCTTTCAGCTAGGTAAAGTGGAACTGTTACTGTTTCTCGAGGTGGGAAAACGTGCAGCTTTGGTGCTCTGGGGCATGACCTTCACCCGCAGAGCCCTATTCACTTCTGCTCTGAAGAAGTGTGGGCTGAAGGAAAGGAGGCAGCACACGCTGCAGTTGGCCTGGTCCTTTTCTGGGCAAAACTAAGCAGGTAAAAGGAGCTAATTATGTTCTCCTACCCACACTGAGCATCTTTATAAGAGCTCGCACTGTCTAGACCTTACAAGCCTCTCAGCCTTGTCATGCTTAATCAAAGACAAGAAAAATAACATTTGCAGATGTTTTTATTTGATCAACAATCTTCTGTTTTATTAGCTGTGAGGTTGGTCTCACGTTTCCTCAGATGTGTCATATTAATTCTTGCCATACTAGATTGCACAAATCATACTGGGTTGCTGGATCAGACACAAAGTGAAGTGGCTGCCTTAATTATGTGTAATATCTACATGGTCTTCCAGACATTTAACAGCCTGAGAGCTTCAGCAACAGCACAACACTGCCAAAACCATGGGGAAAAAACATTCCAGAATGCTTTGGGGTTTTCTTTGAATCAGTGACAATTTCAGGGATAATAAAGGAAGCTGGAGTCCCCTCGAGTTTTAGCTTTGTTTTAACAGCTTCCATAGGAAGGTATTATTTTCAAAACTGGATGTACATGGATCAACTACACAAAAAGAACTCATCTGCAGAGAACTTTGCTGCTGCTTAGACGACATTCCATCACAAGTCCATCCAAATGATCTTTCTGTACTACTGCGTACAGCTCCATTGCTATATATTGTTGGGTGTTGTCTGTGCCATAGGAAACAGCTTTTGGGCTCTTTCTGAGAGAATTCAGTCGGTTGTATGCTCCTAGCAGGAGTTGGATCTCCAGTGGTGACTGGCCACAAGTTTTGAGGCAGCTGCTACAGCTGAGAATTCCCTTCCTGCACCTTGCTGTGTTTCACAGCATTTTCCTGGGAGCAAAGCCATTTCACTTGTCCTCTGTCCTGCTTCTTGGGCACTGCTCCAGCAAGGAACAGAAAGATCAGATTTAGACACAGCCACACAAGGTTATTTGCACAAAAAAGCCTAATAGGCAATAATTGCACATAAATCAGTGCATCCCATATTTAAAGATATAGTGCTGGTTTTAAAAGCAGATAAAAATCCAAGCCCAGCAGCATTTGTTTACAAAGCTAGTGTGTATATCCCTCAGCCCAACACAGTCTGATTTACTAACTGGAGAGAGCAACACTGTCCTTTTCAAAAGATTGAATCAAATGAGTCAGCAGGGCAAGTCATTATGAGATACACAAAGAACATCTTCCAGCTGAGACAAGCAAAGAAGTAATGACTCAAACACGGCACTCAGCAGGAGTACCTGCTGCACAAAGCAGAAGATCTCAACCTGATACCGTAGCTTCAACGGGATCAATAACAAAAGTTAAAAAAAATAAAAATAAAATAAAATAAAAAGTAAAAATAAAAATAGAATTGACATTAAAATTAAACAAAAAAAAAATCCAACTGGTTTATGAGTGCTACTGCTCCACACCAGTAGTATGGCTCCAGTTAGAAATGAGTTTCACAAGGTCACTCTTCCTTACACTTGATTTGCTCGAGTGACAAAAAAGGTACAGCTTCTGAACCAGACCCGAGTCGAGTCTCTGCAAGCCGTGGGAGTCCACAGGGAAGTCTGAGGCACAAGCAGCACTTCGTTTTTGCCAGATTTTCTGCCCTTCCTGCTCTGAAGTAAATCCCAGCTGTGATTAAAGAGACTAGCCAAAGACTGCTTAATTTAGCACACATTGTGCTGGATGCACTGTAGGACATGTGTGTTTGAAGCCACCTGGTTGCAGATCAGTAACCGTTTCTTAGAAATTCTTCCCTTCTAAATCTCAACCCTGCTAGACTTACGGGGAACAGAGCTGGTGGCATGACAGAAATTCTTGTTTAACACAGCTTGAAAACATAAGGGCTTTATATTTCATGATCAGAAAAACAACGCAACATGCACATAGACCCTTGATGTAATTATGTTAGATATCTTCTATATACGTTATATAAGCATAAGGATGTATATGTGGTGTAAAAGGATGTAGGAAGACACAAACTTTATATTGAAAAAATGCACATATCTTAGCCACAATCGACAGGAAAGCTTTTGCATTTTAAATGGGGGGGGGGGGG
>VYZM01005854.1:67240-104367 GCA_013398915.1 Dromas ardeola
GTAATTAGAAATGCTCATGGGAAAACAACATTAGGTGAGCATCAAGCCTGTGGAAAGCTAATGCAAATGCCAACCTCTGTAATACAGAGCAGATGTCAAACATTTTTCAATCTAATGATAAATAACTAACTGTGGAATTGCTTTTATACATCTTGAAAGCCTCAGTTATTGCCAACATACTACTGTAAACTACCAAGAGTTCTAGTATTCTGATGTTATTTTATATGTTATATATAAAATATATATACTAATATATATATTTATATATATAAAATAAATATGAATAATATATATATACATATCTATTATATACGTAGGTGCTAATACACCTACACTACTTTAGGGTGAAAGATACACTCAGTTTGTTGCTCCATTTTAAATATTAAAAGCTGCGTATTTTATGGTGGATTATAATCTTTTTTTAACAAGACAAATGTTCTCCACACTTACCTGAAGCATACAATCCCCTTAGTTACACAATTAAGAATTTAAATTGAGGCCTTACGAATGCCATTCTCAAAGTGGACTCTTGACTAGGCTTTATCCTTGGAAACATGCACTCTTGAAGTTCATACAAGGCAATAAAGCCCTTTTAACCAGCCACATTTCTCCGTTGGCTTCAATGAGGGTTGGATCACGTCCTCAAAGATAATCAATTACGGAAACTGAAGTCTATAATCTTGAATAATAACAAGAAGGAAGAGTACAGCAGGGGTAGCACTACAGATCCAGCTGCTCAGACAGTAAGAAAGACTCTGTTCCTTCACAGGGAGAAAAAACACATGCACATCTCCTTGATGAATTGTGGGACATTGTTGTCATTTCTTCCAGGAACAAAATGCAGAGGGCACAGTGACTGCTACACCACAAGTAAATATGAAAATAGTGATTATCTCATCACCAAAGCTTCTAGTTTTTGGCTTTTAATGCTTGCACTCCTTAAAATGCTCTTTAGAGCATTTTTAGCTCTTTAGAGCTCTTTAGAGCACACTTCACTCCATTTTCTCTCTGAGGCCTCAGATGATGCCTAGAAAAAGGACAACAAGTTCTTCAGTCTGGAGATTGTTTCCTGAATTCAGATGAGCTGTGAATTATAATAAATTTAAGAACAAAAAATAAGCACACAGCTACCCGTTAGAAGGGAATATGCATAAAGGAACAGCATTTTTCATATTACAATTTTTATTCCTTGTTTATAAATCAATCTGTCAAGGTCAGAGGAAGATATTCTCTCCTACAGGATACTAAAATTTTCCAGAGACCTACATACTAAACTGCATGCCGCCTTTTCAAAAAGTTGCATTGGATGCACAAAAACTGTGAAGGTGTTTCAGAATAAATTATCCCTCTTGTGGCATTTCTGTTTTTAAAAGGCAGGACAAACCTGGCATTTTGTATTACTATTTTGACTTTCCCATATTTGCAATGCATGCTCGTGTTGGAACAGGGGAAAAAAACACCTTTCCTTCTGATAACCAAAATCTTATATACCTTTGAAATGCATGTTTTCCACCCCACTCAACTTATTTAAGAAAGGGCAGTTTGATATTGCCAGTTGTAAATCAAAGTTTATTTCATGGGATATAAAGTTTCTTAACAATTTGTCAAAAATTAGAACCGAAAGGGATAACGGGACTGCACTGATCATCACTCAGCAAGCTTTCCCATTGCCACGTTGTACCACATGCTCTCACTGTTTTATCAGACTGTACTCCGCAAGCCCTTTATATTGGCATAACTTGGTACTGCTCCCAGAATAGACTGACCTGGTCCTTCTGCCACCTACTCCTTTCAAGCTGCATGCCACCTATTCATCTTCATTACAGCACCATTTTTTGCACATGCACACAACCACAGACTGGAGAATTGATTCCAGATGAGAAGTCACCTTTAATTTTTGCTAAGGAAGAATGAACACAGGAGAATTGGCAGAGAATGGGACTTCCTTAAGTAGCACCACTGGCTTAATGCCAGACTAAAATGTTCATGAATTTATAGTACTTGTTTTCTATTCTGAGAAATATTTTTGGACTTGGTACTAGTTGAGCTACAGCTGTGAATTTTACTTGCTCTCAAAAGGCCCTTTATGTATGACAGCAGACCAGCACTGGAGCAGGCAATCAAAGAAGTTGTGGAATCTCCATCCCTGCAGGTTTTTTGGACTTGGACAGACAAAGTCATGGCTGACTCAATGTTAATGATAGTCTTCCTTGGAGCACAAACCTTGACTGTAAACCTTCAGAGATCCAACCACATTTCCATGACCTGTGATATAAGGTACTGAAAAAAAGCTGGTAAGTACCCAGTTAATTAAAACAAATACATATAGGATGGTCTCTCACTGTCGTGTAGACCGACAGTCTTGGCTTTTACCTCTGAAATCTACTCTATCCTGTCAACACAGGTTTTCAAAGCACTCCACAGATAGCAAAGGGGAAAGTCCTTTATGAAGGTAAGCATACAAAATTGAGATTATTTCAAATTACATTGCCTTTTCCTAATACTTGAAGGGCTGGAGGGCAGAAAATTGGCATCCTACTTGGCCCCACTCTCTAGCTAACCTGCTTTTACCTATTCCCCAAACACCTACTTATCAGATAGCTTCCTACTTGTGAAAGCCGAAACCTAAAAGTGTTCCTGGGAAAAGGGACACTGAACAGATCATTGCAAGGGGCCTGGCAGAAAATAACTTCAGCGGGGACATGATGACCCAGCTGCGTAAGGAGGACCTGGTACATGGATATGCAGGATGCAATCTAACTCCATAAGGACCTCAGACCATGTGCTGGGAAGTAAGGGGAATACATGGAGAAAACAAAAAGAATGGGTCGCAGATAGAATAGGATGCATAAAGGCAGACCTTCTTAAGATGTTACTAATACTTACAGAATATGCCACTGTAGTGGATCTCTTTTGACTCTGTAACTGTGGAAGTATTACATTATTTCTAGTTTTAAATGCATGTAAAGATTATGGCCATGAGATAGGAAAGTGAGAGTTATTGAAGTGTCCTGAATGACCAGCTTTCCTGAAGGAGTCTCTTTTCCAGGCTGTATGGAGTCCTGTGCAAGTATCTAGAAACCATGATATTTAATTGTTTGGCCAATGCACAAGCTTTCCCAGGTGGCGAGCCTATAATGCCTCACCCATTAAGGCCAATGCAATGATGTTCATTAA
The DNA here is from genome assembly GCA_013398915.1 of Dromas ardeola. Lineage (NCBI taxonomy): Eukaryota > Metazoa > Chordata > Aves > Charadriiformes > Dromadidae > Dromas > Dromas ardeola. The sequence goes on from VYZM01005854.1 coordinate 70,418, forward strand.
CAACCATGAGGTTCTAAGCCTCATCTTAGCCTTAGACCCCTGAGGCTCCAGCTAACAGCTTGGAGCTTAGGGCTTAGATTTCCATCTAGATCATTTTATTAACATAGGAATAACTTAAAGCATGTGAGCAATCCCAGTGAAGCCCATGCAAGTACTCACTTAGATGTTTGCTTGAACTGAGTCACACAAGAACTAAAGACCGAAACTCTGAGCAATTTAAGTATTGAAATAAGACCCTTCCCTTAACCGTGCTTTTTAACAGTTTTCAAAATACCTCTACACCACTTCTTTTAAAAGCTTTGTTGAATAAATATCTAACAAAGTTTCTTCTGAGATTTTCTATTCGTCTTATTTTTTTCATGTATACTGGACAAGTTTACTGACACTCCATTTGGTTAAAGCAAGGTGTTTACCTGTGCATTTGCTTAACAAATATTAAATTATACATTTCTCTAGATACCACCACTTAGGCCACTTCACCTAAAATTTTTTAGCCCCCAGATATATCGGCTCTTCTATCATAATGAACTAGTACCTAGGTATACCCAGTGTAAAATTTGTTAATGTCATGAGCAGAAAAATTACATAGTACATTTTGCAGGGTCCTGTCAAAAAGATTTAGAATAGTTCTTCACAAATACAAGATTAATGTGCTTAAAAGTTTCAAAGCAATGATTTTCTTATCAATATCCACTGTTGGGAAAAAAGAGCAGGATATTACTTCAGCTAATATATTTTATCTTCTTTAAGTTTAGCATGCTTATATCACCTTTTAAAGAATAAATCATACAAACCAATTGATTAAGTCAATACCAACTCAGAGCACCTCCAAGTTAGTAAGTGTATCATTACTCTCATTTTGACTAAATGGATTTACATTGTTATGCACCTAAACTGCTAAGCAGGAGAATATATACTGAAATTTATCCTAAAATATGTTATAAAGTGACAATGTATGTGAGAAACAAAATTTAATTGCAGTAGAAGCAAAGTGTTTGCAGCAGCCACAGCAAAAAAAACACCAGAACTATTTGTACTTCCACAAAAAAAAAAAAAAACAAAAAAAACCCAAAAAACCAACACAACAGCTCCTGACTATTTTAAGACTCTTTCTTAAGATTTCTTAAGATTCTTTTTTAAGATTATTTTCCTGGTAATTTTAAGAACCATAGTAAAAACTGTCTGTTAACAAAAAATCAGTCCTGTCAAACTAAAAAACTGCAGTAGAAATTAAGAAGCTTGCAAGCACCAAAATATGAATGTACTAGTGGTCCCTTGAGCAATGGAATCGACATATCCCATTTCTCCAGATCTCCCTCAGCCAGTTATGTTTCTGCAGTAACACCACCTAGGAACTGCATATTGTAACACATTAATATAAGAGCAGTCATAAATACAATGGCCTGTTGTGGCTCACCACAAAAATTTCTGACCAAAACCACTAACAAATTACTAAAATAACTACTAAAAATTATTTTTAAAACTCCACACCTTTTCTTACCTAGTTAAATACAGTTTGACACTACTAATGGAAATACTTCCTTCTGACCTTCCTCCCACCCAAGAAGCAGCATTCACAAACACCACTGTCAGACTTCTTACTGTCAGGTTAATAACTCTGCAAACTCTGATAACAAAAAGTAGGATAGCCATGAATTTGTGCTACAGGAAGTATCTCAATTGCTGAAGCTGTTAACAAATTCATGTTCCAGTTATATTTTGACTCTGGCCTGTTCTCAAACACTCCAAAGAAAAATTCAGGTGGCTCTCTTTTACTTTGACTTTTCAAGGATTTTACATAAAATACATTTCATAAAGATGGAACATTTCCTCTGTTAAAGTCAGAGGAAGGTCTTCTGCTGGCTTCACTGGAACAACACCAAACTGCATTCTTAAAAATGAGACTATGCATTTGTCAAAAAAAAAAAAAAAATTAACTTCCTTACCTAATTCATCATCAGTCCTAAATAATGACCTGATTTTAAATGATCCTTCTTGTCCAGAATTTATCCCAAAACAGTAACAGTGGTATTAGAAACCTCTGGGAAAACAGATGCCTAAATAGAGAGCTCCTGTATTGATCATCTGTGGGAGTCAGTGTATGTAGGTTGCTAAACCCTTTGATTTCAGTAGCATTTCACAACAGCAGACAACCTGGCCTGTGTGCTTCCTAATGCAAAACTGGAAATCTCTCATACTTAATTCAGGAATCCACATCCTATTATACTGGCCTTTGTAATGAATACTCGGCATAAGTTGTAACTCTGGCAATACATGTTTGCAGAAACAGAACAAAGCTTACATATATACTCAATCTTCTACTTATTTAACAAGTGCGTTTAGCCTGAATGATGAGCCCTTCCAATATGCAGTATTATAAAAGTCACAGTAAGACACAGGAGTAACCCTGCTTGCTAGGAGAAAACCATTTCTTCAATGTGAGTAGTTCTGTGTGGAAAAAATGGAAAAACTGGTTTTTACTCCAGCAAAAAAGAGGATATGAATGCACCAATGCGTCGTATTTTAATAAAAGATTTAGAATATTTTTCTGTGCTTATCTCTATGGACAGCTAATATTATTAAATTTAGAGCACCCATAGCCGTAACTAGCATACTACAAGCACAGAAATTGCACTTTCTTCTCAAAATAAATACAGCCTAATTTTAAACATGACAAAAGCAGCGAGTCTTCAGAAAATTGAGAGAAATGAAGGTGAGAGAAACAAAAGTAAGTTCACACTACCATGCAGCAGAATATCAAGAGGTTAAAAACCTGTCAGATTAATGATTCCAAATTTATTTCTTTTTATGCTTTATCCAAAAATCTGTTATTGCTGAGTGCTGTTCAAACCAGTTACCCTCATTTGTTGGCTCAAGTGGAACTTCATAGCATTGTAAAAATGTTAAAGGCTTATATTCCTCTTGCCTGGGTAGCAGCACAACTACTGAAATCATTAGAATTATATTCATGTTGGTAGATATAGAAGGAGGTTTGTTCTATTCCTTTAGACTTTGGCCATTTATACACTCTTCAGATCTCAGATTGCTTTCGGTATGGAAAACAACCAACTGATTCTGATAAACAGAATAAACATATCTGCGAGGCTTCCTATGCACTTTAACGTAGGTGGGTGCTGGAGCTATATGGGAGTATGTACTCACGAGCTTTATACCTCATTATTCATCTTTTAATCTTTTTATTAATTTAATTATGCAACTTCATCTCATATTTTTGGCATATGTTCAAAATACTTATACTTCCTTCAATTAAACGTACAGGAAACCAGACCTACTTACATAGCTAAACTGTACACTAGGTTTCACCCAATTAAATGGCATCAGCTAGCTGGTTTTCTTTTCTTCAGTACAGCTAGAACAAAACAGGAATGACACTGGCAAGATAAAACCTAACTACAGAATCCAAAGAGATACTCATTATGTATGCATTTAAATATGAGTGATGCCTACTTAAGGAATGAGCTGAGAAGCTAAATTCCTCTGTAGGCTTGTTGTTATTTGCCATGCAGAAGAAAATCACTGTAGAGCTCAGGAAGAGCTAATGGATGTATCAGAAGCCTATCAACATTCTGGGAGAAAGACCGTTTGCATAAAGCATGTGACAGCAAGCTCCAGTCATTATTGTTCCATGCAGTTTAAATCATTTTTACAGAAGCATATATTACTACTGAATATTCAGCTTATACTAGCAATATGTCTAGTTTACGTCAGGACATATGGAGACAGCATGTTCCTAAAATGTGTTAGGAACAAGGAGGAGATATGAACCTGGCAGTAATATAAGTTAAAATAGGTTGACTCATGGGCCAAAAAATGGGACTACCATCCCCTTTGCCACTCTGTAAAACTACTATACCCCAGCTGCTTTGAAGAGCTTGGTGTCTTAAACAACATAAGGTCCTGCACATGTCAATAATATTCAACTCCCCCCATTCATGTCCTTCTGCATTCACCACTGGTGTGACTTCTACTTGCAGATAGTATCATTGCCACAGTATTTCAGAAATTGCCCTTTCTGGTTCTTCATGAACCTGAACAACTTCCACAAGGGCTCTTTCTCCCAGTTGGGCAAGTCCATCTTCAGATATGTTCTCAACCCTATTTCCACATTGTCCCCAGCTACTACTGTAGCTATTATTACGTCATCTGAATTATCCATTACCTGGAATTGTTGGTCACCACCTCATGATCAGTAGTCTAGCATCACAAGAGATGTCAGCACAGATATCAATGAGCAGATCAGTATTTTTTTTTCCCTAAGGAAGGATTAATATTCCTGTCTGAGAAGAAACTTTTTTTTCTGAACTCTTGGCTCATCCTCAGCCCCAGACCACTTTCTGAACAGATGGTGCCATTTGTATAAGTGAGAAATTCTGCCTTAGATTTCCAAATTAGTCTTACAAATATGGACATCTGGCTTAATGAGAATAAAACAAAAGAAAAAGCATCTGCTCAGACTGATGACACATGAGCATAATAGTGCAATAGAAAAGGAATAGGCTCAAGGGTTGAATTGATGTTGTGTCAGCTGTAGTCATCAGAAACCTAAAAAAGCAAGGATATTTTCATTTGGCATCATCATGGAACACATCATAGCAAAAGGCATGGAGCCAAAACAGTAATTGCTCAAACATACAATTTTTTGAATGGATATTTCTTATCTTTAGTTACTTTTGTAATGAGATGTATTTGAGTTTGCTCCTGCACTATACAACTGAACTTTATAGCATCCTCATCTTAAGTATTTGCAGAAAGATATATCTTGGAATATGTTGGTTAAAAAATACTAGTAGCTGAATGGATTTTGCCCAAACAGAATGAAATAGCTAATACACATGACAGCATAAACCCTCTTGCACATATTCACAGGATTTGAAAGGAAAGAGAAACAGACAGTAACAAAAGTTGGAAAGCACAGACTCAGCCACAGATTAAAATCAAGCTACAATAAGTGTGTTTATACAGACAAAGCAGTGCCCTGTAAAAAGAAATGAAGTACCTCCACATGAGCTAACTCCAGCACTGGAAGCAGTACCATGCACTACCATGGTGCTTTTCAAGGCAACGTGCTAATTCATAGCAAGCCGGTAACGGTGGGCATTGCCACACTAATGACATCCAGCTAATGTCCTTAGATGTACCTTAAAGTACCTTTGGCCAGCACTGCTTTGTGCCACAATTACAGAGGGCTCTCAGTACACAGGGGTGAGTTTTGAGATGACAACTGGACAAGGCTAGTTGCTGAAAGCTAGTTCTAGGAAGGGAAAAATGAGGGAGATCAGCAGACTCCATAAGTCACAGTCATCTCCTGAAAAATAAGTGTTGAATACCTTGGGTCATGTCCTCAGCAACTGCAAGCTGGCACAGAGCCACTGAAATTCCAGAGCTATGCAAAACGCTAGCAGTTGGGACGTGGTCATAAAATTAAATCCAGTGCTGAGCAGTTACTTCTGAATGTGTTTACCTGTGCATTATGCACTGAACCCTCCTTTCTTAATTATAGTAATCACCTGTGTATGTGACAAGCTGTGTTCTATAAGTATGTTCTTTAGGCATTAATGTCCCCTTTCAGAAAACATTGTCCTAAGGGTGAGAAATAAATACAGACAGCCAAAATACACAGACTGGTGAAAAGTGGGAGAATTTTATCTTTGAAAAGGCATCTATGCATATTTAGTAGGAGCTGATAGGTGATAAAAATCAATACTACAGTTAACAAGACTGGAAGGGTATGTTTAGAAAAGGGAGTGGAGACTTATGCACAGAAAACCAAGGACAATGAAGCTGCCAGGTAAAATAATTCACTGATTCTCAGACAGCCACATCACCTAACTATGCAAGAAGCAAAACAGATGGCAAATGTTAACACAAATGGGTTTATAAACAGCATATCATACTGAACAAATATGCACTGTGTAGCATGTGCAAAGGACATCTAACCTATATTATGCAGATTATAATAGGAATACTTTAGGTGTAATACAATTCTTAGACTTTACATATCCAAGTGGCGTGAGCAGAGATATGTGCATGTCAGACACAGTTGAAATGCAGGAAATGGTAACTACCTAGCCAAGTTTATGCATACTACACAAGGCCATGGAACAGATGGCAGAACCACAGTACAGACTTCCCAAAAATAGCTACATAGTTAAAAAAAAAAAAATTATCATATCATCCTAATGAAATGAAAATCCTCTGATGGTGCTATCAAAACTCTGTAAGGTATTTAGACTGCATTTAAAAGACTGATTACAGCTTAGGTACAGAAACTAGCTGGCTTGGAAATAACACTAACTGGGGTAGGGAACTGCATCATGCAGGATGGTCATTTGGGGTTTATACAGTTTTCCAGACATACATTGCACTGCATGCTCAGCTCCACACTACCACAGTTATGTGGTTATCACCATCAGAACTACTTAATTCAGGTTGGGCACGCTGGTGTGAATTGCTGTCATACCTAAGACTTCAACACAGATACTTCCTCCTCACCCTCCCTGCAAGAAAGCCTGAAAAACAATTGGTGAAACTTTAGAACCTAGGCTAATTAACCTCTGGCAATCCGAAAATCCTTGTCAAGATCTGAATGGCAGCAAAATACTAATTCTGTAAGTAAACATTTCAGAAAAAACTTTATAGGAGTGATCAGAAGAAGCTTTCATACAGGCTCAGCAGCTGATAAAACACTGGCATGGTACAGACAGAATCTGAAAGAAGCACATAGGAAAAAACAATATATTGCTAAGTTGAAGGTGGGACATCCAATCTCCCATACTAAAATGAGTCATTCGAGAAAACCAACGAGCAAAGTAATAGCAAAATCTGCAGATGACACAACAGTGTTGCAGATAATCAAGATCAAATGCTGTGAGAAGTATCAGAGGATCTTTACAAAGCTAGGGAAATGGGGAGCAACAAATAAAATTCAGGACTGTGCCATCCAAAGCAAAGATGGCCTAATCGGAACATTTTTTGGTTCTCAGTTAACTGTCATTCACCAATGATCATTTAGTTAAGAATGCTGGTCAGTGTGTAATTGTGTCCCAAAAAGCAAACAAAAAGAAAGGATGTTCAAAGAAACATTATAAAATCCTTGCAGAAAGCAGCACTGCGCTCTCACCTGCAAGATACTGTTCAGTTCTAATTCACCTTGTTTCAAAAATTTTAAAAATTTAAGAGCTGTAGGAGAAAAAAAGAAAGTTCAGCAAAGCCTCATTCTTTTAATTTCATCCTTACTGTGAGGGGCAACTGACAACTGTGGCTGGGCAAGGGCTGGTATTCGTCTGCAGAACACCTTTGGACAGCTCAAAAATGCACACAGTGGCTCATCATGAAGGATCATGGTTGTATTCTATCTTTGCTTCATTCATTTAACTTTTTCCTGTGGGCGCTGCTCCTCCGACACCACTCTACAAACTGCCTCTTTGCTGTCCCATTGCTCCTTTGTCAAAGCACAACGTACTCCACAGACAGCACAGTATTCATACTCGCAGACAACCTACTTGAATTATAGGACTGCTTCAGCTTGTTTAATTCAAAGAAATACAGTGAATTTCAAAATTACAAAGCCAAAAATACACCACAATCTAATCCCCTCCCTTCTGATCTGTACCGCATAGAAACAGCTTTCTGTACCACGATTTGCCCACTTCTCTTCAAAGGCAAACTTAATTATGTGGGATCTGTAAAGTAATTGCTGTATTTTTCACATATTTCCTGCATTTCTATACAAAAATATAGCAGGTGTGTCAATAACTGTAGTCTAGTTATTTATGAAAAAGTTGAAAAAAGTCTAAGCAGGTAATTTACACAAGTGAAGGTATGGGCCCAAGATTTTTCTTCTCTACCCTCATCACCTCCCAAACAAAAAGGACAAAGAATCTTGCCACCAAGAACATAAAAACAGACTTGTACTTTTTCATAATCTCATCGTGAAAGCTGTTAAAAATCCAACACAGCTAGCAAAGGCTTCTCACAGACTCTTTAACACTGTGTAGAATGATACTGCAGTAATATTCAACAATGAAAACAGCAGCTGGGATGCTTAAGAAAATCATAACATAGAATGCCAAATAAAAGTAAGCGAAGCCAAACTTGCTGAGGCTATTCATGTCACCTCTACCCAGCAAGCACACTTTTCATTCCTGATCAGCAAAGTCGCAGGAGACAAATTGCGTTTCAAAGACGTCAGCTGATGACAGGTATCCGGGAACATCAATACTGGAAGCGTCAGTGGAACAAACAGCAGATTTGGGGCTCTCCTGCTCTTTGACACTCAACAATAGTTTTGCTTTCTGATGCCTGAAACTGCCTTCCTAAGATAAGCTTTATGTGACTACCTCTTTTGGCTCTCCTCAGCATTGGAAAAGCGTCAGCTTTGTCCGGTCTGTGGAACTGCAGTTTACAGAAGTTGTATACAAACTGGAAATGGTACAGCATGGTAATAATACTCATTAGAAACCTAGATAGCATGATCTGTGAAAAATCATTGAGAATGTTTACCCTAAAGAAGAAAAGAGTGAAGGTAAAATCTAAAAACAAACTACAGATACACTGATAATGCAAAAAAAGAGGGAATCATCTGTCCTCCATGTCTTTGATGGACAGGCAAAGGAGCCATTGTTTTAGGTTTCTGGAGCAGTGATTAGGTTTAAGTAACAGGAAAGCCTTGAAAAGTTCAGGAAAACTTTGTAACAGGACAGGTTAAGGTCTGACACAAATGGCTTGAGGGGCATCATCAGAGGTCCTTAAAAATAGGTTAAACTATGTGAATGACACATTATTTACCTTGCTTTGCCCTGTCACCTATGACTGTCACTCTGCTACTAAACTGCAAGAACTCAAGACCTCTTTTCACCACTGAAAAATATGAGAAAGGGGTGATAAGTAGAGAAGGAGATTTATTCAGCAACAGTCTGAGAAACTAGGAGTTCATGTGTTACAAATCAATAGAGCACAGAAAGCATGAGCTGGGTGGCACCTTAATTAAAAAAAAAATAAAATCACACTTCAATTAAGTCCCTTTCTCAGCAGAGAAACAGCATACTAAATATGTGAGCTATGAAGTATTGTTATAAATCAAAATTGAATAAAATACAGAAATAAAAGAGCAGTAATAAGTAGCCAATTTTCTTTACTGAAAAAGTAAGTTGACCAGTACAAGATCAAGCTGTTTGTTTCTCTTTATGCATAACTGAAACAAAACTGGAACAAAGGCTGAGTAGTAAGCAAGAAAAAACTGCAGGTGCTTCAAAGTTATTTAGGGTGGTCAAGTCCAGACAGGACTGTGAGAAGTTTACAAGAGAAACCAAAGAATCACCAAAATGGCAAATGAAACTCGATGTTAGTACATACAAAATAACCCACATTGGACAGAAGAAAAAAGGAAGAGCATACTTTCATCATCCTAAATTAACTGTGTGAACTTGGAAAAATAGTCTGGTATCACTGTAAAAAACTTATTAAAGACCTCAGCTCAGTGCTGAGCTGTGGTAAAAAAGCAGACATGATGTTTTGAAGGATAAGAAATAGGATGATGAATAATACAGAAAGTATTGTAATGCCATGATATAAATCAGTGGCGGAGTCTCATCTGGAATGCTGTATGTGCTTCTGATTACCCAGTCTCAAAAAGGATACTGCAGAACTAGGCAGGATTCAGAGAAAAGCAAAGCAAATGATCAAAGGGCTGGAAACCTCACATACAATAATCAGAAAAGATGAAAAAAATTTACTTAGCTTCTGAAAGGAACAGACTGCCAGTGACAAATGTGCACTATGATGAAGTATGGAGAAAGCAAATAAAGGTTTTCCTTCTCCCTGCCTCATGAAAAAAGAACGAGGTTGTTAATTGACACGAAAACAGTACAAATTTAAAACAAAAAAGGAGATACTTCACATGTAACAAATAATCCGTATAATGCATAAACGTGATTAAAGCCAAGTACTTATACTTCAATCATATTCTTTCTATATGTTATTAAGCAAAAAAAAAAAAAAAAGATTAAAGAACTACGGAGTGCTAACAAAATTTGGATGGAACAGTAAACCAATTAGGGATAAGGAGTAAGCCAAATGTAGGAGGCAGATTACCCTCTGCTTTACAAGCAATTTCTTGTACTTCCTCAGCTACCTGGTAATGGCCAGAGTTGACTGCAGCTTGCGGAACTAAACCAACCACACAACTGATCTTATTCCAGCCCCTTCCCTCCGTCTGCGAGAAACGAAGGAGTGAAGTGCATTGTACATCAGCAAGGGAGACAGCCAAGACAGAAGCCACCAGGAAATGGCACACCACCACTGGAAAGAAACAGTGAAAAGCAGTTTATAAGTGATTATCAAAATCCATTCATCAAAGTTGAGTTTAAGAATGATAGGAATGCTAAACTAAAGTTGCTGACCATGGAAGGAAGAAGGATGCCCTGAACACAACTATAAAATCTAGACAAATAGGGAAAAAAAGTAGATTTACTAAGGCAGAGATGTGAATGTGCAACTGGCTGAGGTCAAGCTTAGGTAAGGAAGCTCATTCTAGGCCTTTCATAGCACTAACTAACCTATTTAAGGTGAAAATGCAATAAATCATGCTTTGTTTAAAACGGAGTGTATCTGCATAACAACAAAGGTGTGCTGGTACAGCCCTCAGAAAAGGCAAAATTACAAGGTTTAAAAACGAGTTAACATGTTATAAACACGTGGGAAAACAGGAACTCAGTCCAGAAACCAACTCTAAGAGTGACTGTAGTTTGACGCTCAACAAAGGCACTTAGAAAATTAACTTAGATGTCAAAATGTGCATAATAAAGTTTTAGGCACAACTTTCAGGGACACAAACAGGAGTTACACTTTTAGGTCCCACTGATATGCAGAATAAATTGTTAACTGTGTATGCAGCTTTGCAAATCTCCTCTTGATAGTACTAAAATTCCCTCGCTATATATATGCGTGTGTGTGTTTGTTTGCGTGCATATGTATTATGTATATATTAGCAAAGCAAATGCGGCCAGGACCATTTTCTGACACTGAGGCCAACTGGCAATGAACCGATTGGGTCTCTACTACTAAAGTGCCTTAGACTGCAAAACAGAGAAGGCACAACCTAGGAATGGATGTTGAGCAGTGCCGGCTCCCAAATCCTGCCCAGGAATTGTCTGGGAGAGGGTCAGCTGCCTGGCCCAGAGCACAGCTGCAGCTCTTCCAGCAATGCAGCAGCAGAGAAGACCCAGTTGTAGTGCCAGGCAGATGCCCTAGTTCTGCTTGCTAGCCCAAAGCAGCTCCTGGACCCCTGCCTCTGATTACCAGCACCTGAGCTGTGTTTTTTTTAAAGTGTTGCTGGTATTTTTTCTTTACAACAGGAGGAACATCAAATGAAATACAATTCATTATTATTATTTTTCATTACTGCCATTACAGAAGTCCCAAGTGGATACATATTTTTCCCTCTGGCAGAAAACTTTTTTCTTCCCCTCTAATGCGCTTAGTTCACACAGAATGAAATGCACGTGAAATTCAGGTGACATCAGAGCTGGTACATGGCAACAACATAAAAGCCATATATGGAGAAGAAGGTAGACTGCTGCCTTCTACTGCGCAAGGACTTACGACAACATCATACTGAGGGATTTGCATGACTAAAATTAGGCAAAAAATATTCTCCATGAAAGAAAGGCAAGGCAGTCTATAAGCAGTAGCCAGAGGCAGCTTCAGACGTGTCAATTCAGCTGTGTAAAGAATGTGCCAGTCTCACTGTTGGAATAGCTTCCACACTTAATATACAGAACGAGTCATTAAAAATGAGGGGGAGTAACATGAAAGGGTGAGGCATATGGCACACACTGTGCTACCACAGCATACCATATATTTCAGATAACAGTGTGCATTAGAAAATGCATTTACGCTTTTACTGCTGACAAGTACAGCTACTGCCAATTAATCTCTCTCTCCACCTCAACCTCAACTTCTGTTTCAAGGTAAATCCCTGGCCATAATGCATCAACAGGAAATTTGCCATAAAAGCTAGTAGGAACAATATTCACTTGTTCGGGATTCTGCATGTGTTTATATTCCCCTAATTCAGATATGTATACTTATTATACATATTTTAATACACACCCCTTGTTTCTCCTCTCCACATTACTGTCCTCAATTTTTTGTATTATTTTGGAATAGCAAAGGCTGGGAAACATTCATCCACCCAGATTACTCTTAGATTCAAAGAAGCTGGGTAGGTGTTTAAAAGGCAGAGCTCCTGTCTAGGAGAACATCTCATTCCTAGTTCCAGTCCTCCTTAGAGCTTTGTATGAGTGGGTCCCCTGTAAAGTGAACAAGGTGAGGCATCAGCAACATCAGCCAGTTCAGTTACTGGAGGTCTGGGTGGCACAAGTTCAAAGCTGTCACCACAGGTGAAAGATTTACTCAGTGCAATGACAACCACATTCTGGTAGTTCAGGGCCTAATCCTGCTCCATGAACATCAATGCAAACCTTACCATCAGCTTCTCCTGTAACAATACTTGACCCTGGATTACAAGTGACGTCCCACTGCTTTCTTGAACAGAAAATAGCAATTATCGTTAATTCACGTCACAACATTGATAACCTAAAGGATTTGAACATATCAGTTCTAAAACTATATGAAAATGGTAATATTCCATTACAGAGGGACTGTACAGTTTGCTTTTCCATACACAGATTGTATGGATTCCTGTTGGTGATTGATTGATATTGATATTCAGGAGCTACACACACACCATTTAAAGTATTCCAATGCAACAATAGATCACTTTGATCCGTTACACAAGAAAGCAGGTCTGAGCTCACCCAGGAAAAAGGGAGAAAGATCATGCAGAAACTTGTTTTAATTTTGAGATTGTTTGAATGAATATTGTGTTATGCTTATAAAGGCTCTGGGTGAACGTACAGCTACCAAATGAACTCTGATGAAATTGCTGACACGTACACACAGAATTCCTGACATAAACAGGTGAGCACACCATCAAGCTGCACAGAAAAAAAATAACTTACATAGTATACCTCTCAGTGTGGGACAGTTTAATTTTGCCAGAAATAAATGTTAAAATACTCCCCTTGAACAAATTCCAATGGATCTGACTATTGCAAAGCCCATCTGCACAACGCTTCCCGAGACTGAATAGTCCCATTGATGACAATGCTACGACCCACACTATAAGGTACTGTTCACTACAGGGAATGCTATGACTCAGTTTGGTCAGCACTTTTTATTACTTTTAACCATAAATCGTACTCATAAAAATACAATTGCATGAGCTATAATTTCATAAACAGAAAATAAAAGTGCCTATTTTATCGCAGTTAGTATGTAAAAGACCACAGGAAATCTACCCACTGCAAGATAATTGCATCTTCATATTGTAAGTGATATTTTTAATTCATTTCCTGTGTGAGATTCTGCTATTTTGGGAACATTAAGTTAAGTGCTGATATCCAAAACCAATCCATCTTCTGGGTGAAAAACCTTTCTTTAACAATCCATAGCTCTTACATACATTGTCTAAGCAAGAGGGAATTTTCTTCTTGCATCACAATATAGATTTGTACAGACATAAAAAATTCTTAACCCACCTTTCTGCCCATCATTAATTAAAAAACAAAACCAAAATTTTTTTCTGATGTTATTTTGTTCTTTCCAGCTTCTAAGGATGAAAAAATCTTATTCTATGAATTAATTAGTCTGGTGCATCTATACATTGTTTTCCATTTCCATGATCACATTTCCCTCAGTTGCATGAATAAATTCAACTACATTTGCAGGAAGGCTGATGCAAAGACTTCTTGATGAGGGTGAAGGGACCAGAGGGAAGATCCAAGGCTATAGCACTCTTCCTAAAACGTAGAATTATAGAAATTGTAGAATATAATGAAAATGGAGAAGGGATAAAGGGGACATTCAGACATATTTCTAGGGCTTCCACCTTGCAGAACCCATATGTACTTACTTCAAGATAATAGGCAACTCAAGTGACTTCAAGGATGCAAACACCAGCTGTGTTTGTTGAATCAAAGCCTACAAATGCATTTGTTTTGTTCACAAGAAACATTTGCTATAAAAGGAAAATGGAACAAACAGCAGACTTGTCTGAGTCAAGTGCAAAGTTTGTATACCTGATGCTTGTACAGGCTTTATTCAGCAATCTTCTTTCCATAGCAGTTCTCCAAAATGAAACACCAATGAAATAATGCTAATAAAAAGCTGTTGTCCAAACAAGTGGGGCCATCAAAATACATTCATATTACTTAAATTAAACTAACTCCTCTTTATTGTATTCATCTAACTCTTTTAGTATGGGGACACTCATCCTCAGTCCAAGCTATTAAAAGCTATTAAATTTCCTTATGAAATTCAATAAGGGCAAGTGTAGGGTGCTGCATCTGGGGAGGAATAACCCCATGCACCAGTCCAGGTTGGGGGCCGACCTGCTGGAGAGCAGCTCGGTGGAAGGAGACCTGGGAGTCCTGGTGGACAACAGGATGACCATGAGCCAGCAATGTGCCCTTGTGGCCAAGAAGGCCAATGGCATCCTGGGGTGCATCAAGAAGAATGTGGCCAGCAGGTCGAGGGAGGTCATCCTCCCCCTCTACTCTGCCTTGGTGAGGCCGCATCTGGAGTACTGTGTCCAGTTCTGGGCTCCCCAGCTCAAGAAGGACAGGGAACTGCTGGAGAGGGTGCAGCATAGGGCTACCAAGATGATTAGGGGACTGGAACACCTCTCTTATGAGGAAAGGCTGAGGGAATTGGGTCTGTTTAGTCTGGAAAAGAGACGGCTGAGGGGTGACCTAATTAATGCTTACAAATACTTAAAGGGTGCGTGTCAGGAGGATGGGGCCAGGCTCTTTTCAATGGTGCCCGGCAACAGGACAAGAGGTAATGGGTACAAACTTGAGCATAGGAAGTTCCATCTCAACATGAGGAGGAACTTCTTTACTTTGAGGGTGGCAGAGCACTGGCACAGGCTGCCCAGAGAGGTGGTGGAGTCTCCATCTCTGGAGACATTCAAAACCCGCCTGGACGCGTTCCTGTGCAACCTGCTCTAAGGTGACCCTGCTCTGGCAGGGGGGTTGGACTAGATGATCTCCAGAGGTCCCTTCCAACCCTATGATTCTATGATTCTATGATTCTATGATTCTATGAAAAGAGAAAAATTTGAAGCAACACAGCTGTCAAGTGAAACAATAACCTAGTAATACCACTTTGTCCCAAAATAACACATTAAAAATGGGGGGAAAAAAACCAGTCCTGCTAGATATAAACATATTCAATGATTTGTACACTTTTGTACCTCTGAGATTGCTAAGAATGTTACCAGCCACAAATGGCATTTACCCAGTATAGGAGATCGATGACAAATACACTAATCATAACTGAGCCCACCAAAGGCAATCATGGAAATCATACAATTTAAGCTAGAGGTGAATGTCAATAGTTTATTTCTAAAACAGCAACAATAATATTTTCTTCTATGCAGCATTTTCCATATTTATCATGGGCTAGAATGGTTTGTAAACAAGAGAAGTACATATCAAGGATGCTGCCATGCAGCTCAAAGAGGATGAAATATATCTCTGGAATGTTCAGGTCCAGAGCCAGACTAAACCGTTATCTTTATGTTCCACTTAAGTCTTTGTGCTGATCCCTAGTAAAATTCATACTGAAGAAGAATTTTAAGATGGTTTTGTTCTAAGTGGGAATCCTCTTCCAAGAGGATGCTGATGTTGAAATCTTGGTCCCATTACAGTTAACAGCTGTAGCTGCTGTTGACTTCAGTAAAACCAGGCTTTCAAACAATTTTTTGTAAAGATATTTCTACCTGGCATCAGAAATAGAAAGATAACACAGACGATGGCTGCTAACACATCACAGATAAACAAGAAGATAAGAACTTCAAAAACTAAGACTTTGAAAATGCAGTTGTAGCTTCATGGATGAAATGCAGCCAGAAAACATCTCCTTAACTATAAAAGTTTTTGCATCTTGAGATCTGCAGCAAAATACCAGTTGCTGGAACAACTATCTTACAATGATCACACGTACAAATGTCGTAAGGCACAAAATGGTAATTCACTCTGGGATTTAATGAACGTACCTTCTAAAAGGCACAGAATGAAGCAGACAGATCTTACGGTATCAAAAACACAACTAAGAAAATTCCTTCTTTCTTCCACAGAACAGTCACACATACTTTAGTCCCATTTGAATCAATGTGACTTCACATGAATTAATAAATTCAGTCTAAACGGCAACAGTAAATTGGCCCAGCTGATACTGAACAAGATGAACAAGAATTCAGGTCTTGTAGATAAGTGTCTGAAAATGTGATTTTTGCAGGACCAGTGTAAGTTTGTTAAGAGTTTGGACAAGAAAGATTTGAATCAGCATTACCACATGTGGGACACACATTAAGAATATTGTCTTCTGATACTGAGATAATGTTTTGGTGAGATGTGTTTAATAACAGAGGACACTGGAAACAAAAACTAAGAACAAATGATCCCTTTGTGCCTTGGCATAGTCCTCACAGTGTTGTATCACTACAATTATTTTAACTTCACAGGCTCATTTTCCATTATTTCATTTTATTACCCAGTGCTTCAATGAAGTCTCTTTGTTCTTTAGTACGGTGAAAATTGGAAGCTCTATAGTAGCTGTCTTCAGGTCAAAAGCATGCTTCTTTAAGCCTCTGTTTTTCCTTTATTTTGTTTCTCTAGAATGAGCAGCTGAAAACAAGAGCCAAAGCACACACAGAGAGTTTACCTCCATGGTAAAAAAACATCCGGCCAGAAGACATGTCCACACAGAATGTTGCCCAGTCTATTCCTTTTCTGTTCCTTGGAATAGGCTTGCAAGCTTAAGCCGAAACTAAGTCCCAGCCACTGATTAATGAGTAGTATCTTTATACTGCTCACAGTATAAGAAAAAAAGCCAGGTTTTCTTGCAAATGAATACCGTATAATGCTGTTTTAGTCACAGTGACTGAGGCACTGTCACCTTCCTACTGTGGTCAAAAAAGTATTTTTTCCACTGAAAAAAAAGATTGTTTGCAAATTCTTCTTGGACAAACACATTGCAGAAAAGAAACCCACATTTTTTCCTTCATTTTCTTCACATATCTTGCAGATTTCTGAAAGCTGCTGGGGAAAAATTAAAAGTACCCAGCTGGGAAAAGAAATAAAATTCAGGGGGGAAACAACAATAAGAAACTCAAAGAGATTAAAGGCAAAAACAGGAGCTACAGATGTCTGCACTAACTCAGTGTAGTGTTTTCCCAGTTAAACCCAAAGACAGTTAACACTGATGGCACTGGATTCAGCATTAATACTTTAAAGACACAGACTATGGGCTCAGTTTTGAGTTTGACACAAATTTTCTGTTAATTTCATGGTGTTATTCACATGGGTAGCAGTTTGCAGAATCAAACCCATTCTCCACAGTTTCATTGGAAGGAAACTTAAATTACAATAAAGTCATAATTTTGTTTGTGCAACATGATTTTTTAAAAGATAAATCAAATTGCTTAAGATAAACAATGAAATTAATCAAACGAATTTCTACAAATATAGTGTTTTCAGTTGATTCAATTGAGTTTATTGTTGCAACTCAGTAGGGTTAGTTTATAGAATAAAGTTGCAAGCAACATGCAATATTCATCAGTAAATGTGACAGCAAAAAGCAGATTCTTATTTCGCTGAAGTCCAGCCAGATACTTATTTTGCTGAAGTCCAGCTATATTCCTTATGACTGGTTTGTATTGTGAATAGTATTTTTCAGCCAAGAGAGACCAGCAGAATTACTGTATAACTGACTATAAAACAGAAACATCGCAACTGACTCTTCACAAAGAACTCCAAATCTAAAAAAAGAAACCTTCCCAAACTAAACAGAGAATAAAACCATTTTTTTCTATACAGTTGGTTTTAACATCTTGTGCTTCATATAACAACAGCAAGTTTAGAAAATGTCATTTAAATTGATTTTTAAATTAACGCTGTTTTCTTACAGGTATCTGCCCATATCCTACCACAAGTCCCCTCTTACATAATACCGTGCATTAAAATATAGAATTTGGGAGTAGGATTGATCACACTAGATTTTACCATTTAAGAATAAAACATATTGTTTCGGTAAGTTAACAAGATTCCCTCTCTGGTCAGAGGAGACAGACAGTCACCCATGGAGGACAGCTCTACATGCTCTCAGGGGAGGTGTCTGTGGCACCCGAAATACTCTTAAACTCGGGGTGCTGCTGAAAGGAAAAACCCCACCCTCCCTCAGCTGCACATTCCTATAGGCCTTTGTATGTTCACATTCAATGAGATCAGGAAATAGACTAAGGTGAAAATTAACCTCCAAATTCAGAGGAAAGCACTCCAAGCAACAATCTTTCAGAAACATAAAACCCAGAGTGAGCCAACAAACACCTACAGAAAAAAAAAAACCAAACAACCGTATGTGGAGAAAAGCAGTCTGCACCCAGTTTCACTTAAAACGGTGATAAAACTCTCGCTTAAAATAGGAGGCAGTTCCAGACTGCCCCTTCATTACAGAAGAAACCTAGACAACGTTATAAGACTAGTGAAATTATGTGAAACCTGCTTAAATGTCTCTATTTTCCCTGCAGTCTATAGAGCATGGTTATGAGATTTTTCCCACAGTGCTTATGGAGCAAGATTTTTTATTACATACCATGCAATTGTTTTTGCGAAACTTCTTTCCAGTGAAGATGCAAACAAGAAAGTGAGTCTCCAAATGCAAGATGCTTTTGTCCTTGCCTTTATTGCATTAGTGCAGCCAGCTAGACCCATCTTTAAAATTTCAGAAGTCGTCACTGTTCACAGGAGCCACTGACAAATGAAGATATTTTGACACCAAAAAAAAAAAAAAAAAAGAGAAAGAAAAAGAAAAAGAGCAAGAGAGAAGGCATTACTTGGAAGAAAAAGGACAAAGAAACTTGTGGGAGGTCCTTATAATTACCAACGAAATGGTGAAATGGGTAGTCCTCTGACTCAAGAGAGAAAGAGGGAAATGCTGGACTACCAGGAAAAGATTCTTGGAAAGCAAAGCTGATGCTACCTAACAGAAGAGTTATTTCAAACTGTGCCTCTTTCTTTCACTGCATCATTGAAAGGCTGTACTGAAAAGAAGCAATGAATTTCCTCTCAGATACTTTTTCAGTCTGTCTTCCTGAGCTAATTATCATGCAAAGTAGATTATCATTGCTATCGATCCCTACAGTATAGATCAAGAAGTACAGACCTGTAAAGATCTGCATAGAGTCATTATTTGGGTGAAAAGCCCCATATTGGTCAGTTTTTTGCAGTCTAATCTCTATGGACACAAAGGTCTGCCTTTCAACAACCTAAAGCTGAAAGGCATAAGTCATCAGTGTAAAACAACAAGATAAAACTTTCTGAAATGCAGATTTCAGAAGGACATCAAGTAATTTCTTTGTTAAACTTTTCTTAAACTGCAAGTTATTTTTAGCAAAAAGAAAGCATCCAGCCATCATGGCAAAGGCTCAGGAACAAGTTGAAGATCAAATAGCAAGAGCAAGTTGAAAAGTAAAGAGCAAGGGAAGAGTATACTCCTACTGAGAAGAAAAATTATGCTAAAGTCTGAGCTCCCTTCTAAAAACAAGCAGCAGCATCTTTCAGTGTGCTTTTTAAATGTGGTTCATTAAGGCTTAAAACTCTCAAAAAATTACACACCTTAGTAGCGCTCCAATCCTGTGGATATAATCTCCACAAGTAAACTGCTGAGTTTATTATGTCTACTGGAAATAAAGGTGCTCTGTTGTTCATTTCCCTAAACTGTTCATCTGCTGTCAGTCTAAATCTCTTGTGCAATATTTGAGCCTTCCAGTTACTGTAACAGCAGTTTTAGCTTTCAGAAGGCTTCCCCTTCCTCTTAAAGACTGAAATTTGTTTTGCAATTCAGTTCATTTTATTTATAAATATTTAATTTTCATTTGCCTCCTTAAAATTTGTTCTGAGTGGATAGTAACATTAATTTATTATGAAGTGTATTTATCTTTCTGTACCTCATTAGTGCTCAAGAGTTCTGTTGCCTCTACTAAGCACTCTGCTAAACAAACTTCTGGAGGCTGAATTCAAGCACATGGAGGAAATGAAGCACAAATTTAGGATGCAGTTCTTCTTTTATGCCCCTCTGCAATCTTCCTCAAAACCACATGCCCCACTGGAGTTCAAAAATGGCATTAATGCTGGTTATCTGAAGACAGGAGACATGATCTGGATTAGTTTTAACTCCCCTGTTCCCTATACAGATTGCATCAACATTATTTCCAGGAATAACCCAAAGTGACAGTTTCAGGGATTAAAAACACATAGCCGAAAATAAGAAAAAGGGTGAAAAAAGAATAAATCTTTAAAATGAAACAAGAAACTCTGAGTGAAGGCTTGTAGTTGCTACCCAGTATTACTTCATACTAGTTGTTATCCCATATTACTTTGTATTAGGTTTACTCAATGTTCAGGTCTCTCTGAGATGTGAACACAGCCGAACGAATAGACAGTTCAAATAGAATTTGAGGCTGCTTAAAAAAGCAGAAGTGAAGAATAAAATGAGGAACACATAAAAGGTTTTCAGATTAAAAAAGATTTCCCTAACACACAGCTTGTCAGTGTGCTGACAGATAACTGACAAAGAAATAATGGAACTTTTAGCCCATCCACACATCTCATCATGAGAATCGCTGATGACATTTTCAACATACCTTCAATTCAACCACAGTTAGCAAATATTCTGATAACATAAGTATCCTGAAAACACCAGACAGGAACAGAGCAGCATGATTTTAATCTGTTTTGACTTAGATGCATCACTACAGTTTCATAGAAACAGGCCACAATTAATGGAATTTTATTTGTCATTTTAAAACATTTATGATGCAACTTTCTTGGCTGGCTACCAAAAACTCTCTGACCTCTTCCCTGTTAGGGGGAAATTAGAGAGAAGCTAGTAACTGCGCAATTCCAAGCCTATCTGCATACTTTCCCCTAAGACCAGCATCACAACCACTTTACATTGTACTGGTAAGTTCACAAAGGGAATCAGATTTTCTCATTAATACTAAATAGTTTGGGAGCTGGGGAGTAAGAAAATGTAGAAGAGTTAATTCAATTTTGAATTATGGTATCAGAAATCATTGCAATGCTCAACACCTTGAGTACAGTAACTAAGTATAGCAGTCTGAATGAAAATCATATATTATACTTACTATTGTTGGCTTAATGCAGCACAGAGAAAAAAATGAAATAACACTGCAAACATTTAACAAAAGTATTAAAAGAATAAGTGCTTCTTACTCTGCCTCTGTACAGATAAAAGGGCTAGATAATGTATGCTGGGACTGAATGAAAATACATTACGCTCTTAAATCACTGGGAAAGCATATAGTCAAAACTACCTCTACTGGCGCCCTTGAAATGTCATGATGATCCATTTTCTTCAAGATGGACTGATACTAATATC
Organism: Dromas ardeola; assembly: GCA_013398915.1. Classification (NCBI taxonomy): domain Eukaryota; kingdom Metazoa; phylum Chordata; class Aves; order Charadriiformes; family Dromadidae; genus Dromas; species Dromas ardeola. Next base: position 91,964 of record VYZM01005854.1, read on the forward strand.
TGAGTGTACTTCAGATAAAATAACTAGTATTTTGAAAAGTTCATGCTGGTCTACTAAAATAGATACTGCAGTTCTCCGCATCACTAAAATATCCATTAATCTGCCACGCTGTGATATTTCAGACATCTAAACAGGTTTCTGGTTACTATTATAATGGACTTTAGTCTGAGTTTTGTAATTTATAAAAGATCAGGTATTGTTCTAACACATTCTCTTCTTATTCCCAGACAAAACACAGTGCTTAGAACTGCCAGTAAGGTCCTACAATAACAGACACTCTTTTTCAAAATACTGTTCACTACAGATGCCTCTGGCATTTAAGTTTCCTGAATAGGAAATCCAAAAATTGATGTCTACAACATCAGCTTTTGTATTAACAATTTCTAGATACTAGACCTGTACAGAAGTCACATATTTTATTACAGAAATTTACAGGTTTATGTGGGGTTTTCTTAGCCACTGGGAGAGCCTTACCAAGCACACTATTTATTAGCAAAGCCTTGTAACAGTGAAAGCCAACTACATAACCAGTTTAGCCTTCTTAAGTATTTCTGGATTCTGCTAAAAAATGTGGTTTACAGTAAAGTGCGAAGTTTAACACCTACCACAATTTTTAAGATTGAAGTCACTACTATATGCTTAGTACATTACAAGTAAAATCATACCAGATGACAGCTTGAAAACACAATTAAGTTTTCATCACAGTTCCTTATGAACTAGTAGTAAAACTGAAAAAAAAATCTATTATTTTCTTGATGGTCATCATTATTATCAAAGAAACAGAACAAAGTCCTATAATCTGCATAGTTCCCAAATGTTGGAAGAGTTCAGGTCACTGATAAAAATGTGACTGGTACAGAACATTTCTACTATTTAAATCTTTATAGATTTGTACAAGATACTGCATGAACCATTAATCTCTCAAAAGGTGACTATCAATGACTATCCAGTAAAATAATCAACAAAAACTAGGATAAAAATTAGATACAATAGATTGATTAGTTCCTGTAGGAAACAAAATGTAAGCAGAAAGAACATTGATATTATCAGCGTGATACATTAGTCAAGTTGGTCAATATGGTATCAGAAAGCACTCCAATAAGGAAGTGATGAAAGCTAAAAACAACCTACAGAAACTATTGGTAGATAATCAGCTTAGAACAGACACATGACATATTTGAAGGAGCAATTTTAGACATGGAATCTAGCAAAAAGGAACTAAGAGATTCTTGCAGGAATAAGTGGCAACGTATATGGAAATGGGAAGCCATGAAAATAGGAGACACAACTAGGAGGTCTGAGACATGCATACAACACAAAAAGGATCAAAACAGTGATAGCAGCACAAAAGGTTACATGGGACTTTAAAAATACCTTACATTTTCAGCATTGACGTGCATGGTTAGATGCGCATAAGCATATAACATATAGGTAGGATTTAGATGCTTGATTTGGTGCCTAAGTTCTAAAATTAGATACTCAGCATCATCACTGCTACCTAACCCTGAATATGAGCACACTCAGCTGCTATTCTATTGCTCAAGACAGCTGACATCTTTAGTACCATCTTAATTTTAATAAGTTTCACTTCTGTTCGTATCTATGGATAGTTCCACATTCCTCTGCTTCCCTCAGCTGTGACACCCTAATCAAGGACATCCTCAGAAAACCAGGCTGAAGACATACAGCATGTCTAATGACAAGTGTTCCCTGGAGCTAGGGCTTAAAACCTATGTCTCTACTCCCAGATGTGTGAGCTAATCCGTAAACTGATCTTCTTTTGCACTCCCAATTAATATTTAATTATTCCACGCAAAGCAAAACACCTTCAAAAGGAGACTCTGCTACCATCCCACCTCAAGAGTATTTTATAGCCAGGATACTTTCCTGGAAGATAGGAGACACTGATTAGAGCTCCCTCAGGCAGAGAAAGGAAACAAATGCAACCCTGCTGCCTTTTAACTGCTGAGCTAGTGCATAGCATGCGTTGGGAGTGGCAGGCAAGGAATAGTACAGTAAGAGTTTTTGAACAAAAAAAGGCTATACGGCTAATTTCAGGAAAGGGATCCTGAGCTGAAGGAAACTATGGTTTCCCAGTCCCAGACAACGACACTGTTTAAGGCACTCCCCCATCTGAAGTTCTTTTCAACATCTCTCCCAAGCAACTCTCCATTCATTTTGTTGGGATTTGCCATATAACTCTCCTTTTCAGAGGGGCTGCCTAAACAGCTGACCCGAGTAATGTTAATTCACTGACACTGAGCACCTAAGCACTGCAAAGCTCAAAGCTACAGCAACTTGTGCTTTTCTCTGTGCGTGTAGTGCCCAGCAAGTTAGAGAAGAGATCCAGACGCAAGGTGTCACTGCCAGAGTGGGGAAATCCGTTGATGACTTGGACAGCAGCACAATTCTGGGTGGAAATTAGGCAACAGAGTTTAAAAGCAAGCAGCCCAGGCTGAGGGCACTGACTAATTCAACAGAAAGTTACAAGGAAATGGAGGAAAGAAAACCTTTTGGATATACAAACAGCGAAGTTCAGAGGGAAAGAAGTGCACCTACAAAACAAGTCTTCTCCAACTCTACCTCTCCACATGTCCCTGTTGTGTTCCTCTCTTCGATCATTTCCAGTCTTACCACCAAACCTCCCACAATTTGTATGCCACACCAGCTGTCTTCTTGAAAGCTACCATCTTTCCACAGCCTTACAGATAATATCCCTTCTCTCATCACAGCAATAAAATTAACATGATTAACCATTAATCATTAAAACATTGTATGTGTATCTCTCTCCCTGAACATATATAAAATTATTTTAGATTATTTGTAACACAGATTGTAATTTCCCCTAATTAGGGATACTAGGTTAGATTCTCAGTTGCGATATGAATCACTACATTTCCAAGAAACTATCTGATTTACATCACGAGTATCTTGCTTGTCTAATTAATATGCATCAGGACATTATGCAGGAATGCTTTCCACATGGCATACATGTCCATGAACTGAGTGATACATCACACACATTCCTTCCAGATCTCAGATGACAGAGAGAGTGTCCCACAACACTGCTACACTTGCACCTGTTCAGGTAGGTGTGGTTGAAGCATTACTGCAATAAGCATATTACAGATACACATGCAGGAAGAAATTACAAAGGAGACAGCATAAACCTTTGAGATTTCTATAGGTCATTATCATCCAACATGAAACACTGCACATTTGCATTGTTTTCCTTTTTCTTTCTTGTCTGCGCATCTCAAGAAGTCTCCCATAGCACAGAAATACTTGGTACAAAACTTAATACATCTTGAGTGAGTATTTTTCTGAGAACTGCACAATCATTTCCAGGATTAGACAACACATCTCATGCATGTGAAAGTCAGTTTATCTAAGAAAGGATGGGAAGCACACGGACACTTTATAAAACAAACAGTCCTAAAGTGCAATCCTTCACACAACATGATGGCAGCTTCAATCTTCTTTCTTTCTTCCTCCTATGATAAGGACGGCAGCCATTCCACTTCCTAAATCCATCCTCAAGTTCTTAAATAAAATAAAAAAACACAACAACAACAAAAAAAAACTGTGAAGCACTGTAGAGATACTGTAGAGCACTTAAGTTTTTTGTGCTACATAACTAGGAAAGAATCATGTAGACTTCCTTGAAAATGTTCAGAGCTCAGCAACCAACAGCCTTTCTAAAATTAATACCAGGCTCAGCAGTACTGCACAAGATATCACAAGCCTGTATGATCACAGGTAATTACTCATACTCAGTGTGATTTGAGCTTTCATCACAATACCAAAACTGTTACAGCTGCATACAGTAGCTGTAGCAACTGAATGTTTAGTCAAGAATACTTACATTATCTAAATGTCTCATCTGAAACGTGCACATGTGTAAAATTCAGCTACAATTTAGTGATATACATACTGAAATCATATAGAAAAGAGCAGCAACAATGCCAAGGTACATAAACCAAGGTTTATCTTGTGAAAAGTTACGATTCCTGTTGACATGTGGAAGTTCAAGCTGTTGCAATCAAAAGGCGTGTTTGCAAGCCTAACATTTATAATTACACAAACATTCCCCCACCCTTAATGTCAAACACACTGAATGCCTTTCTGACAGTGAGAGGCTTTTCAGCTGGTGAAGAAAACAGCATCAGGAATTCAATTTGTGTCTCATTCAAAACTATTATCTATATACATTTCTAAAGACAACAGAGTTCATTTTTGTTCCAGTCTGCTACTCTACCGCAGCCAGGTGCTATAATAATGGATAGGATATTTAAAAACCAAATGTACATATGAAGATTCACTTACAAACCACTCAAAAATATTACTAAGCTAATACATACCTGGAATAAATGGTGAACTGTTTATTATAGAATGCAGTGGTTCAAAGTCTACTTATACCTATTTAAAGTATATTAATTCCTAACTCATACAGTCTCAATTAACTAGACATTAGCCCTTTGCAAACTGCTTACCCGCGAAACAGTATAAAATTAAAACTAAAACCATTAAATCAACTATAAATGGGTCTGTCTCCTCCAGACAAAGCTATTTCCACTTTGGAAGGCAACAGAGTCAACTGAGATTGCAAGGGACAGGCAAGTAACAATTCTGGCACTAACCCTTTGTGTGACTTTGGAAAAGCTGTCCCGGGTTTCTCCACCTTCTTTTGTGTGTCTGGTGTTTAGACAACAGCAGTCTTGGACTAGTACTCAGGTCTGGAAGAGATTAATTGCCTAAGCTTCTTGTATAATTGGTGGAGAGCATGACATAAATCTTCTACTGATCCATATAAGAGCTTTTCTGTATTCCTTTGATCATGTAGAATATAGGTTTAAAAATGGAATCAAAGTAATTGGTTAGACCTGTATTGCTCCAAAATAAAGAATTTAGAAACATTATTAATCCCTGATAAAGTCCGTGGTTTTTTCCAATACATAGAAAGCAATAATATGTCATTTCTGAAAGCAAATTCAAAACTAGAAAATGGAGGAAAAAGGTTGTAACACAGAGGGATACAGCTAGATTTGACTTACAGGCCTATCCGACTCAGACATATATTAAAAAAAAAAAAAAGTTGTCAACCGTAAACCACAAGGGGAAAAAAAAAAACTTCTGAGTGATAGTAACACCAAGATCAAACTAGCCATGGGAGCCATGGACATGATTGACACTAAGCATATTGACAGGTTTCTTAAAGGACTACTGTTTTGGTTTTTTTTCAGAGCAAATGATACAGATGTTCAAAATTAAAATACAGCATAGTACTGATTAAATTAGGCTTCTACCTAAGAAGAATAAAATTATATATATTAGTTGCTGTTACGTTATCTAGTATTCAGTTAGGTGTTTTTTCAAGGGCTGTGTTGAAAATTTCATGTACCATCTGCAAGACCTGCAGAAGTCCAAAGCTGCCTGAATTACAGACCCATACTTTTCCTCGTGGGGCTCTCAGAGCCCTGCCTTTTCTTTCCACGATCAGCGGACCAAACTAGTCTTTCTAGAAAGCAGGTAAAAAGGCTAATATCCATGAGGAGCTGAAACGCTGCTTTGAATGGAAAAAAATTCTGTGTAGTAGGCCTTCATTGAACCATGGCAACAGAATAGCTGTGGATCCGCACATCCCTCCTGTCATCCTTTCAAGGAGTCAGTGGTCACTGCGCTCCCTCATGCTCTCACATCAGAAGAGCTTCTGCTGTACTTCAGGACTGACAGACATGGAAGCTTACTGGCAGGACTGCTCCCTGACAACTGATTTAAAATCAAGTATCAGAGGAGCACTCTAGAAACAGTATCCTCCTAGTCAACACACAGTATAGCAGAGAGTAGATGCAGGCGGGTACTATCACGACAACCCACAAATGTATATTCTCCATAGCATCAGCTGCTGTAGCAGTGAGTACAGTGGCAGAAAGAAGGGTGACAGGTATCACCACTAGCAGAACAGCTCCAAACTTTGTACCAGGCTTTAAGTGGTGGGTGTGTGTCTCACTACCACAGCTAAGATACCCTTGCCCTACAGTAAAGAGCTAAAACCAGGCACAATTGCATCAGTCCAGATCCCAAAGAGTTTTTATGCAACTATAAAGAAGCTGAAGTGATTCTATGCATTCAGCACAAAAAATGTTTCATGTTGTATCTACTTTCCTAGCTGACAAATGAAAGTCAAGTAGCTCTTAAGCATCAGCCTGATAAAGCAAACTGCAGTACTTCTTAAAGGGCAAATGAAGTGCTTGGTAGCAGGACAGAAATGGGACTACTGTTGAATTTGGCTGCCTTTTGCAGTTCCAGCCTAAGAACATACTGTAGCCTAACGGTATGTTTCAGCATTTGTTAATCTGATGAGGTCAGTCTGTTGAAGTTAATTTTTATTGCCCTATCTCAAATAAAAGGAAATGGGAATCATTAAGTTACCTTTCCTGATCATTCCTTCAAAATACCTAGCTTCCTAGAGGATAAACTACCCTCTGCTGGAGTAACAGAGAATTTACAGCAAGAAAACATTTCCTTAAAAATTTCTTGCAGACCTTCTTAAAAGCATTCAGCTGCAAATAGTTTGTCATTTGCCGCAGGCTTACTAAAGCTGGGGTTTACTCCAATGATTTTGCAGCCAATGTCCTCTTCATGAAAGATAACTGACTCACCTTATACATGAATCATTCCCACAAAATTAGCCTTTTTGCTATAAGCTTAAGTAGATTTTTCTAAGAACCAACGTGCTGATTTACACATGGTATCCAGTAGCTTATTGCTTTGCATTAACTTTCCGAATTCAAAGCTTAATGTGATATAATTCACCCTGTGCAAGACTTGATTACATACAGTCGTTACATAGCGTACAAAAAACTTTCTGAATCATTTGTGAGTAATTTTCCTTTATAAAAAGGAAAAATCTTTCCTGAAGAGACCAGCCTCGGGATTTATTAGGAGAATTCTTCTACTAAGCAATGAAAGAGCCATTGCACTGCACTATTAATTGTTAATCCATCCTGACAGCTGGAAACGCTTTCAAGCCCAGCCCCATAGTGGGCAGGATGGTACAAGAAGAAACTTCTATTAAACTTTCAGCTGATCATAACTCACATCTAGCCTCAAATCACATGCCTGAGCCAGCCTTCCTGCTACAGAGGTAGCATACAGCCTCATCATATACTATAAAGGATTCTGCCCTCTTTCCAAAGATGGTCCAGGTACCTTCACAGAAGAAGACAAATTTTACCTCAAAATTACTGGCAGTCTTTTTGGAGTGCTTCACCAGGACAGAAACAGAGAACACAGTTTGTACAGAGGTGGTATATTTTCCTGAGAAACTTCAGTTTCTTTTACAAGGAGGTGCTGAGAAAAAAACAAAGCCAAGTATGACAACAAAGAAAGGAATGCTACAAAACCATATAATGAGTTAAACCACTTCCATGACTGTTAATCTGGCTGCAAAAATCACAGGTGCCTTTGGTATAGAGCTTTTAACACTTGATAAAAGTTTCAACTTTCCAACACAAATGTATATCTTCAGTTCTTCCTTCAAAGCTATGGAGTATGGCTGTTTAACACATTCCCAGGTCTCGTTATCACACCTCGAGAAAAAAAAAAAAAAGAAACAGAAGACAGACTTTCACTTTGTTGAAATTTCTGGCACACAGATACCATCACAGAGTTACAGTCAGAATCCATGGAAAGAGCATTCGGCCTTCAGATCTCATGGAAAATCTGCAGAACAGCTAGGCTTGAACAGGACCTGCCAGATAACTACTTCCTGTGCAATGCTGGGTTGTTTCTGCTCCCACCACAGCCGTCGATTACTATATCTCATCACAACAAAATGAACCACCACTCACAGCCAACTGCAGAAAGCTAAAACAATACAAAAATTACTAATAATTATTTACAAAGTATATTCTAAAGTTCCCTGTAAAACCTATCCACCGTATGTTCTAAAAAGATACTAGTTTACTTCAGTGAAGGTGCCACAGTTTGTGCCCAACAGGAATTTAATCCATAACATTTTTTTCTGCATATGATCTGACTTAGCTGTCTACTTATAATTCGTCAGGTAAGACCTGAAATAGGCAAAATTATTTTAAGGGCTCTAAAATATGAAAATGTCTTGACAGATAATTATTAGTGCTCTTCTATGAACCTCCCTTTTATGCTGTTGGCCACTGAAAGGCAAGTAAGAACTGCCAAACTTCAAAAAAAAAAAATCAGAAAAAACAGTATAAGCAACAGTTGAGGAAAAAGCTAATTTAATCTATACTGCTCCAAAGAAACGGGTTGATAATTTAAAGTATTTTAACTGTTAATGCAGATTTCGTAACTGCTAACATAGAACTACGTACCACTGCAGTGACAAATGTTATTACAGAGGAAAAAGTCATTCAGTGTACTATAAAGATTAACAGCATCGTTTAAACAGGAAAAAAAACCCAAACTTCAGTAGCATGATTGACTAATATGGAACACATGACTGTGGAGTAAATTATAGAGCTGTGTTTTTTGGCAAGATAGCGTCCTGCTGGAGTGCTGAGGTGCCTTGCACGCCAGTGCACCATCAGATCCACTGGCAGCGGCGGTCTGCAGCTCTCTTCTAGAGCGTCATGCCACGAGAAAAGCGGGGGGACGCCTGCTCTCACTCCCCAGAGAATTCCCCCGCCCAGGGAAATCCCCCATTCATCAAGACGTTTTATCAGGTACAACAGAAATGTGCCAGAAGTACTAGTAATACTGCTAGTCACACTAGTAATAACCAGAACTCCTAAAATAAATTTAATAACGTTACTATCTGTGATGATTTTATATGAAAATATGTGGGCAGGAAAATATTACACACTTTAAAATATAAAATCTTCTATCTACTTACAATGCTATTTCTATTCACAGAATCATAGAACAGAATCATAGAATGGTTCAGGTTGGAAGCGACCTTAAAGGTCATCAGAATTCCCCACTTCCTTTTAAACATTTTTTCAACTTACTCCTTGTATATTTTTTCTTTTCTAATGATTAATTAAAGACTATTATGTAACATTTGGTTCAGTCTATTTCCATTATCCATGAATAACGATTTTGTTTTGGCATGCAGAGTTTAGTCTAATGGTGGTTTTTTCCTGAAAAACTTTATGTGTCAAAAGCAAGACAGCTAAACAAAAATTAAGTGAAAACGCAACAAGAAATTTCTCCTATAGCCAAAGTGCCCACCAAAGGAGAAAGGCTGGCAAACTATTGAGTAAGTCAAGAGTGCTACTGAACTTCAGATATTTAATGGGATTTTAATATGCAAAATGTTAAGAGCAGTCCAACGTTTCCAAAATTGCCTTTATATCCACTTTTACTGCCCACTGAACACATAGCTCCTCTGGAAGCAGAGCTCATAGAAGCACCTCCAGAAAATACTCATCAATTCAGATGCCTACATAGGCACTTTGGTGTTAAAATCACGGTTACATACAGCAGGGAGACCTCTGTGTAATTTATTTGTCTATATTCCAGCTGGCCCTGAGCAATGCAGGTAAGGTTTTGGAACTATCAGCTGGCTAAAGGAGCTTTATAAGGGATATCACGTGGCAGGTGAGACATGCTGAATAAATATGAGCCTCTTACCACACCGCGGAAGAAGAAAAAAAAAGGTAAAGTATTTTAATTTAAATCTTTCACCAAGCCAGAAATATAACCACATTTAGTTAACAACTCAACTAATCAAGCTATAGTAGTTGACTTGGGTATTTCAGTATTAATCTTCTAAAAGTTGTAACATTAAAGTCAGAAAAAGTTTGCTCTGAGGCAAGTTAAAGTTTACCCTAATCATTTTCAGTGTCCATGTTTTCTAATCTACTACTTTTTAAACAAACAGGCTTTTTTTCCTAACATGATTCTATATATAATCCAAAGCTTTCATTTTTTCTTCACGATATTTTGACTTCTCACCTAAGTGGTTTCCACACAGAAGTTCTTTGGTGGTTACTCAATGCTACAACGTGGGACATTGCTGCTATGACAGCATGACTACCCACATTGCAAGTGGAATTTCTTCAGTTTTTCAGTTCCACTTTAAGTCTCTCCTTTGCTCTGAAGACTAAGGCTTTTGTGTGGTTATGTTTTTCATCTTGACCAGGAGTTCTAGATATCAGAACCATTAGTTCAAGGGGAAAATCCTGGAAGTTACTGAATTTTTCTAATGACTCTAAAAGTTTTACACACTGGGTAGATACAGTAAGCTCACATGCAACCTGTCCCACAATTCTGTGACTGATTTCTATCACATTCTCTAATTAAAGAACTAACACTATTTCACAAAACTGGTCTGACTATCCTTGCACTCAAAACTACACTTTTGTTGTTTCTTTATGGATCTTCCTGGCTTCCCTGCATTTTTAATTAGTTCTTGAGGTATCCATTATAAGACCGACCTTATAGCATGAAAAATAGCATTCACTCCTTCACATACCCACACATGGATGCATACCCACAGGAGGACCTGAGCACCCTCTACTATAGGCTGAGGCTTCTGAAGACACACAGTCTGTTATGAGAGGGTCAAAATATCTCGTAACTGGACCTGTAGATAAGAAAAAAAGTGAAAAAAAGGCACCAACAAAGAAACACAAATCACTTCCTCTGCCCTTAGTCATTAAAAACCTTTACACCACTTCAGGGGAGCAAGGTAATTTTCCCACTCTAGTAATAACTGCTGCACCTGTGTTAATTTAATCCCACATTATGGCCTCTAATACCAGAGCACCAAAGTCTCAGTGTTGGAAAGGACTATTGAGAAAGCACGTGCAATTACACCACCCGAAATCAGAGCCTGCGCTGTACCTGGGTCAGCTTTCCTGGAATAGCCGGAAAACTGTTTAGAAGAGAGGAAAAAGCAACCTTTCTGCTGTGCTTTCTTTTTGAAGTATTTTGAAGTGCTTATAATTTGCTTCTGACAATTAGGCAAACCTAATTGAGCAACCTCTACTCCCACATGTAGCTCTATGCTTCTGACAGAATGATTTTCCAATTTTGTAAAAGATAAAGAGCTGTCAATACTAACAAAACATTAAAAAAAAAAGTGTTTATTTTCTCTGAGCGGACCAAACTGCCACCCTTACTATCATTTATCCCTGTGTTCTTTCACACGTAGAAAAAACAGGAAGCTATTTTTTCTAAAACTACATTTTAGTTTTCAAAGCAGTTAGATAACAGTACTAAAAAGCTGATCATATACAAAATGGCTTTCTTTTTTCCTGTTTGTTCGCACAGCATTGAAAACGGAAACTCCTCTCTTTCCCACAGTTCACACTTGTTCTCTCTCATATATTTTTTTCTGTCAGTACTTTTGCTGTCAGTGTGTCATGATATTATCGGGACTTTACAAAATGCTAGTCCATCCGCAGGCATTGCTTTCACAGGGTTAAAAGAAGAGAGGGGGGTGGACAGTAACACTGACAAGTGATCAGACTTTTATAAGACATTTTGCCTTTATAACAGAGAAGAGGTTCTTGTAGGGATACAAATGTCATGCTTCAGGGCATGGTTTCTGTGTCCCTTGTAGCAACTGATGTCACCTAATGTACAAGAAAGAGTGTTAGACCAGCAGGATCCGGGTGTCCGATCCAGTATGACGGTGTGAAGCTTCATCCCAGGCCCACAGACCCAGGATCACCAGGACTTTCCCCTCCAGCAGCAACACCACGCATGTGCCTGCTGTGGTGGTAGGTTTTTGTGGACGTTTCTGGACTCGGGACACCACCACCACGTCACTGGGGTGAAAGCTGCCACACAGGCACCGCATAAAAGTGACTGCTGTCCCTCCATCAACCCAGCTGAAGACTGAGCCATAACCCTGAGGCTTTGCAAGCGTAATGTGATCGTGTCATAGTCAAGACAAAACAAGTTCTTGAAACAAACATATAAACACATCCCTCGAACGTACACACACCCTTCCTGTGTGTAATAACCTCACTAACAGCGGCCAGATATAGGCAGTACATCAGTAGATCCTCTCTTCTGCCGCAGTCGTGCCCGCCCGATACAAAAGGGTCCGCTGCCAGCCGCCCTGCTCAGTCGTGTCACCTGCGCTTCTCTCTGTGACAGACGGCCCGGCCCCCGTCTCTCCCAGCTGGAGAGAGACCAGCGCTGCCACTCTCGAACCAGCAGCCCGTGAAGGGCTCACCTCCTTCCCTGGGACAGGGAGGTGACACGGCCTCACCCCCAACGGGGCCCGCGCCCCCCGTCCAGGCCCCCGCCCTGGAACATGGCGGCCCCTCCGGGCGCGCTGTCCCTCGGGGGAAGGTGCGAGGAGCCCTCCTTGCCACCCATCACCACCGTGGGGCGGCCCGAGGGGCCTCCGCGACACGGCCGAGCGGGCAGGTGCCCCCGGCCCGGCCGGTGCCCGCCGTCCCCTC
>VYZM01005854.1:104704-128018 GCA_013398915.1 Dromas ardeola
CGCGCTCAGCCCTCCCCGCCGTCGGTGCGAGAGGCGGTGAGGCGGCCGGGCTCCGCTCCGCGCTCGGGCCGCCCCGATCCCCCCGGGCTGGGCGGCGGAGCGCCGCCGTCTGCGCGGGGAGAGGCGGCCGCGGCTCCCCCGGCTGCCGGTCGGCACCCCGCTTCGGCTCCCTTTTTGGACCTTTTTTCCCCCTTTTTTTAAACTAAAACACACCACTCTTTTTTTTTTTTTCTTCCTTAATTCTCCCTCATTTGAATTTTTTATTTTCACGTCCCTCCCCTCCCTTACTCAGCCTTTCCTTTTCGGACCCGCTCCTGCCTTCGTTGCTCGGCTCCCCGGCGGCAGCACAGGCACCATGTCCTTCGACCCCACCATCATGCCACCTGCGAACGGCTCCGCCAACGGGACGGCCAGTGGGGCCGAGGGTGGGAAGCCCCCCACCATCCCCACCGTCATGTTCATCTTCGGCGTGGTGGGCAACCTCATAGCCATCGTGGTGCTCTGCAAGTCCAGGAAGGAGCAGAAGGAGACCACCTTCTACACGCTGGTCTGTGGGCTGGCGGTCACCGATCTCTTGGGGACCTGCCTGGTGAGTCCAGTCACTATTGCCACTTACCTGCAGAACCGCTGGCCGGGAGGACCAGCGCTGTGTGAGTACAGCTCCTTCATCCTCCTCTTCTTTGGACTCTCTGGCCTCAGCATTATCTGTGCCATGTCTATAGAAAGGTACCTGGCCATCAACCATGCCTATTTCTACAACCATTATGTAGACAAGAAGCTGGCAGGGCTCACGCTCTTTGCGATCTACGCTTCCAATGTGCTGTTCTGCGCCCTCCCCAGCATGGGGCTCGGCAAATCTACCTTGCAGTACCCTTACACTTGGTGTTTCATAGACTGGCGAGCAAAGGAGGCCACCCATGCGGCATATTCCTACATGTACGCCGGCTTCAGCTCCTTCCTGATCATGGTCACCGTGATCTGCAACATCCTGGTGTGCGTGGCCCTAATTCGCATGCACCGCCAGTTCATGCGACGCACATCCTTGGGGACAGACACCACCTCCAGCCGTTTATCTGACTTTCGCAGACGCCGGAGCTTCCGTCGGATGGCCGGAGCAGAGATCCAGATGGTTATTCTGCTCATTGCCACTTCCCTGGTGGTGGTCATCTGCTCCATTCCTCTGGTGGTGAGTAATGTTGTGCAACCCTTCTTCTTTTCCATCACCCGCACCGCTGAGTCTTTTCTCCTCCTAGTCTGTGCTTGTAGGACAGACTTCTATTTAGCTGGTGCTGCGAACTGTTACAGTAACATAAAGGCTGTTAGGATACATGCATGGTGAGAGAAAGTTGCGTTGATTTGTTTACAAGAAAAGAAACACGCTTATCCCAAGTCCTGGGCTCCTTTGATTGGTTAAAATACAGCGCCAGAAATTCTCAATAATTTTTCCGCTGTTCAGCTAGAATCTACATAGCCAAAATCTTACTGAGAGCTTTAAAGTTCACTTTAAAGTTCACTTCCAAAATTAATTTGTGATGAGTGAGGTTTGGGTCTGGCCTGCATTTCTGCATGTTTATTGTGTTTGAAAAATGTGTACACTGTTGCTGAAGGGTGCAGCAGTCCTTGATGTGCAGGAGGAGAGAGCTCTGTTCACTTGGCACCAGCAACACGCAGAGCGCTTCACACCCAAAACCTGAGCCGAGCTTCCCCTCCTGAGGGATTCACCCACCATTTCTGGAGTAGATCCCACACAGACATCCCTCCAGCAGTTCCTCACAGTGGGAGGAGTGAACTCGGTGTAACCAGCCGTTGGTGTAATGCTCAGTTAAATGAGAGTTGAAGGAATCTGGCCCACATAAACCTAGAGATCATACCAAAATGTCAAACAACATTACCACTAACCATTTGCTGATTTTCTGACACAGATGATCCAATTATTGTAATTGAATTGAACATGCAGGATCCACTTATTTCTATTCCTGCACCTTATCTCCAAGGAAGACAAAAAAAACCCAACCAGCAGCTGGAGGCTCAGTTCTTGCTTGCCACCCACCATAATAAAACTTGGCGAACTTCTCTCCTCTTCTGGCTCAGAGACATTAAACAAATAGCTGGCTTGCCTTATTTGCCACCTTCCAAAACACGGCGTAGGGAGCCAAGCAGTGGTTGTCAGAGAGAAAGTGTTTTTAGAAGGTTTGTTTTAAGGGGATTTATTGTTGGTAGGGTGATCGATCTGTTGTAGCAGGGCTACAATGTATGTGAAATACAGCTGGCCAGCTGGGGATGTGGAACAGACAGTGTATACCACAGTAAGGAAGTTTAGAGAAGTATGTGTGAACGGGACTCAAGAGGTCAGCGAGTCCGTCCCCCTGCTCCAGAGGAGCTGTAATCGCAAGGGTCGGGCCAGTTTTGCCACATTACTGACATAAACAGGAGCCAGTGAAGTGTGGCTGTGCTGGAGCACCAGTGCCCCGGCTGTCGCCAAAGGACGTCTCCTGTCCTTTGACGCTGTCACTTTGCGCTGTGCTGTGGCGTGATTGAGCACAGTGCCACCTGTTTATTGCTTGACATCTGAGGGATGTCGAGAGGTGCTGCCCGAGCTGCACGCAGGGTGTCTCCAGGAGGTGCACATACCTTAGATGGAGGAACCGCACACAACCTGACATGCAGTCGGCTCTAGAAACACTTGCTGCACCAGAAGGCATCAGTCACAGAGTGGCCAAAACCCCGACAGTACCCTGGGTTGACAGTATTTAATTTGATTAATCTAGTATTATAACAGCTACTTCACAACAGAACAATATTGCGTTTTCAAAGGAGAGGCTGGTAAATGCAGAGAATGTGTTCTGGGAATTAAATAGTGTCGTAACGTGATACAGGGTACAAGCTGGTGGACTTCAGCAATTTCAGAAAAAAGCCAAACCTTATCCGGTGGAGGAGCAGCTAGAGGAAGGCTGAGAAGTCTGAATGTAAAATGTAAAGTGAAATTGTTCATATCCATTTGAAGCTAAGCAGCCTTTTACAGAATATTTAAAAAAAAAAAAGGGAAAATTCAAGGGGGAGGAGTTACCAGAAAGGGAACGTGAGTCTCGACGGTTAAAATTAATGAACCTGGGTGGGGCAAAAGTTTTATTATTTAAACAGTAACTAGTGAAAAACTTGTATATAGCAGAAGGTATGTAAAGGTGCAGGTGATGAAGTTGTGTAGCTCTTTCAGACCTTGGTTTCAGTACTTATAAAAGCACAGTGTATAAAAGCACTCCATACCTTGGAAGTGTTCACCTAAGTTAGCTTTTCCCTGCTAAAGCAGCACATCTTTCATATATCTAAAATGAAGTAAGAGGCTGTCATTTCACTTGGATGACTAAGAAAAAAACAAGGAAGCTTTCTTTTAAAAACAAAACACAACCACATATATACACATCATCAGAGTGTCCAGTGTGGTTAAATTTCTTCATTGTTAGGTAGCTTTTATAAGTTATTTGCCTCCTCCCTGCGGCAATAAGCTATAGCCACATATGCTTCTTTGTGCCATGATGCACTGCTGTGTATGCATATAAGCCCTCTGCTTGCACATAGAATGGGGTTGAGAATTGAGATACAAACTCAAAGAAGTGACACCTTTATGCTATAAATCCCTAGAAATAGCCATTAGCAGAGACAGGTAAATAACTAATATAGATGTACCTTTTTCATGACTCGGAGGAGTTTCAGGGGGCTCTCACTGAGCGAGAGGCTCATCTATAACAGCACAGCCTGGCCGTCACCAAGAACATGCAAGTGGCAAGGTGGTGGTGATATGATTCAGATGCATGAAGCAGGCTCAGAGGGTGCTTTGTGACTGAAGATTTCTGATGACCAGACTTCCTACTGAAGATTTCAGCTGAATAAACCATCACTTAAGTCAAAGCAAAGTGTCTTCTGAAAGAGAGATGTAAACCTCTATCATTTTAGAATGAACACTTTCACAACATAATAAAATAGCAGACAGAGGCAGTCCAGCAGGCTGCATTTATTAGGGTTTGACAAAAAGTTTTCAAGTCTTAAAATATTAAATAGTCCTGAAATAATAAGAAAAGGCTTGTCTCGATTTAAGAAGTGGTTAAAAAACAGTAAGCTGAGTCACAGAGAACAGCAGTTTTTAATAATGAGCTGCTCCAGCACTCAGTTTACAAGTAGGGTTGTTTAATGCCTTAATGATTTATTAATCAAATCAGCAAAATTTTACAGTGACAACAAGCGCTGTAACAAAATTATGGGGGATTGTGTGAAATGCTGAATGAACTTGACAGAGCTGAAGGCTGATCAAATTTATCACGGAAAGAAAAGTTGAACAAAAAACATTAGTGAACGGAAACTTTTGATATAACCTGATGTCTCAATGGGCAGAACGTGGTGTGAAAGGCATGAAGAAGCATCTGACAATAGTTTAAAAATGAAATAAGGAAAATACATAAATTGTGTGCTGAGTCTTTTTTGCACTCCACACTGGTTATCTCATCTTTTAAAATACCGTGTTTTTAGAAAATAGAATTGGATAGAGTTAAAAGTAGGGAATAAGTTATATTAGCAGAGAATTTGTCAAGAATAGAGTAGAAATTATTATCCAGCCTTTAAAAAAAACCCTAAACTCTTTCAAGAGTATGTAGACACACACTATTGAAAGTCTGTAACTCACTCCAGCAGTCTGTCAGATACTCTTAAGATTTTTAAGTGCGTGATCTTTTCCTGGTCCTGACCGCTGAACATTGTTGTTAAATTACGGTGAAGTGGGAAATAAAATAAAATGTTTCAGGGTGTACAACTGGTTGATTGCATTAAATAATCAGAAGTTTCTAACTTAATGTTTAATTAATCTAAAAGTTTGGATTTTCTTTTGGCTTGGTTGGTTTTGACTTTTCTCTTTAAATATCGGGGACTGTCCGCAGCCAACAGCAAGGTCACAGACATGATTTTTGAGCAATGGAGTAGACACCAAGCAGACACCAAGCCCTTGAAGGGCAAAGGTTATTGGCTTGTAGAGCTGAAAAACTTGTTCCTGCTTACTACCGTACAGTTTTTAAATTTATCTTATCAGTATGTGGGGCGATTTTGAGGGCAGGTGGAAGCTATGAAGACAATTATCAGTGTGACTGTAACTATCTAAGTCACTTTACAGTGCTTCATGGGATTCAAAATCATGATTTGCATCTGTCGTTAGTAAAAAGGAAAAGCAGCAGACGGCACACAGGACTCTGATCCTGCAAGTACCTATCACTTGAGCATGAACTCAACATCCCTTGGAGCTATGCGCTTCTTAACACAATTGCAAACAAACTGCTAGTGCTTCTAAGATACGTTGCTGGAATTCTACAGCTACAAAGCTAACATGGCAAAACTCATTCTTTTGAGAATTGAATTGTTCTAGTTTGCTTCTTTCTTTAATTAGGATTTCAAATTGCACAAATTCAAGCATCGGATTAGATAAATTAGTAGTGGATTCCGCTTACTTGGCGTTTACTTAGAAAATGCAAGGCAATATCCTTTATCATGCGACCTCCTGCAACAGAGGACTTGTAGCCAAAACAGATACATCTCTTGCTGTTCTTGTAGGTGATACATTAGTAAATGCCGTTTCACAAGTGTGTAGAGAAATGATAAAAACTGACATTCCAACACAGATTAATTTTTACCTTTTTGTGATTAAGATGTAATCCCAGCAATTGATCTGAATTGGTAAATGCATTAAACATTCTGGGGGGTTCTAATAAAAAACATGGGACGTTTCTAGGAAGTAGAAACAGTTTTGTACAGTCTAAAGTTTTCACTAAATACATTCATATAACCTATATGTGCTGTCAAAAGGAAATAAAGCATAAAGAGATAACATAAAGCAGGCTGTGCTGTGCAGTTAGTGCTTGTCCATTTCAGCCACAGAGTCAGCATTTAAAGACATTTTTGTCTTTACATAAAGTCTGCCAGGTAGACAGAGAAAGGTGAAATAGGTACCTCAATTTCATATGCTGCTTATCAAAAGAACAATCCCACTATTAAATCACTGATGTGTAACTCTATCTACAAATTAAAGAAAACAACAACTCAGGTCTCCGAAGTTGGACTGTGTACTTGTTCAGCTGTCTTCAAAGTGTGCCTTCTGGTTCTGTGATCTGGATGAATTTATCAGCAAATACCCCTCCCTGTCACACCTCTAATCTTCCCGGTAATGACTGCATTTAATTGTATGAGCTGCTAGAAGGCCTCCACTCCCACGACACTGTCCTTTGGACTCCTGGCTCTCAGGGCACGTACCTGTCCAATGATCAACTGGTCAGATACACAGACCAGTGTTTACACATTCAGGGTCTATTCCCCCGTATAAGGAAATCTCAGTACAGAGAAAGAAAAGGAGCATTTGGAAAGAAATGTCGTCATGGCGCGGGTTAAATCCCCTGTGGAAATTTGGCCTTTCTCTATTTATAGATTTGACTCCTTATCATTTTGGAGAGGGAAAAAAAATCTCACACAAATGGCCAAGTAGGTATTTCAAGAACAGATTTTAGCCGATGCCAAACAACGTTGTGTCAGCTTATTTTTCAGCCTTTCCGATTCAGGAATCCTGACTGCTGCGTTTCAGCTTCAGCGCCGGTGTGGCTAATGGCAGCTTTACTTGCGCAAGCTGATAAATTGGGCCACAGATCTTCTCCCCGCCTGCCAGGTTAGCCAGCGGTTGCCCATTCCCACACTGGCTGGCCTCCCGTGGGATGCGGCTCTACGCAGGGCAGGCAGCAGAGCTGCTAGCAGCCTGGCCTTGGGGCGCGACGCCATGGCCGTGGGACACCCATGCGTGGGACACCCGTGCCATCTAGTGGTGCGCTCAGGGAAGGTGTCGCCGAGTCTGATGAGACTGGCTTTCCTGCGCCACCCCACGCACCAGCAAATGGCAAGAGATTTTAATTGAGGGCATTTTTAAGGAGTCGTCAATGAATTCCAGCCAAACTGTAGGTATTTAAAAATTCTGGCTTCTGGAGGAGCTGGTCTTGTCTCAGCCAGTGATAGATGGAATCACAGAATCATAGAATGGTTCGGGGTAGAAGGGACCTTAAAGATCATCTAGTTCCAACCCCCTGCCCTGGGCTGGGACACCTCCCACTAGACCAGGCTGCTCAAAGCCCCATCCAGCCTGGCCTTGAACACCTCCAGGGATGGGGCTTCCACAACTTCCCTGGGCAACCTGTTCAATTATATCACCATTTCTGTCATCATGTAGTGATGGATATTGGATAGGAGGCTTATATTAAATAAATAATGAAATAATTTAAAGCAAGTAAAGCTTAATAAGAGCTTAGTAAAAGAAAAGCCCATAAAAATAAGTTCAGTGTGTATAGAAATACTCTTTGAAGTACTTGAATTGCATGTTTGGCTTCACAGAAAAATAAGGTCAATAAATTAGTTGTCAAAAAGACGTCTGCAGTGTTAGAAATCATTAGGAAAGTAACCGAGAATAAAACTCAGATCATTATATTGCTGTATAAATTCAAGATTTTCCCATATTTTGAATTTCATGGGCAGGTTTTATTACCCATAAACATAGAGAAAAGTACTGAGAAAGAAAATACCGGCAATCATTGATTTGACAGTGAGTTTGAGAAGACTATATGCATAGTACTTCCAAAGAGGGACACTGCATTATTTTAAACATACTTCACTGATAGCTTTGGAGCACACTCAGTCTCTGAATTCTGACAAGCCGAATGCCACCACATTACCTTGCTGCAGGAAAATTTCTCCAAACAGAATTGTGAATTTTTTCACCAGACTTCTGCTTCACACGCAGAACTTCTAATAAAAAAGACTTAGGAGGGCTGTTCTAGTTTGGCTCGTTTATTTAAATGTTTGTCTACCTCCTTGTCTGTAGCCTCCTAGCTAGGCAAGACTTGATTCATTTCAGGAGTCAAGGATGAGATTTTAAAAACCTCATAATTTTGCTGCTCTATTTTTATTGTGTCACAAAAGATAATTAAGGGATTTATTTTGATTTACCTTAAGGGGTCTGAAGAAAACAAACAGCATCTTCCATTATCAATTCTTTTTGGTGGTTTTCCTAGTCCTTCCTGTAATTGGACACTGCACAGGTCTTGCTAAAATGGAGAACATCTGTTTGACAGTGATCAACATATTGCAGGCAGCAAACACTTGAGACTATACAAACAATTCCAGTAAGGACAGGTGCCAGCACAATGCATTTCTAAACCTGGGAATCAACAGCTCTGGACTTGTTTCCGGAGTCTAGCGTACTTGAGTTATAATCTGTGTTTTGGTTTGTTTCTCAATAAACAAATTACTAGACCTTTGCTAGAGGAACCGGGTCTCCTCAGTGGAGTCAGATTATCTCTTTGCAGGTAGCATAAGACTTGAGGTATACCAAGGAAGCGGGATACAAGTCTATATTTTTACTGCTGGGATTTATCAGGAGAAAGGAATTTTTAAAAATACGAGCCACAAGTTGGAGGTTAAAGGATTAATTATGAGGAGAAGGGGAGAGAAAGAGCCATTCCTTTCCTACCTGTAACAAAGAAGGCCAATTTACAGCAGACTTTGTGATTTTTTTTTTGCTGTTTCCAAAAATAAACTCACAGCTGCCAATCTGAGATGCCTGCCTTTGCCAGCCTCTTCTCTTGTCCTAGCTTGCAGCAGCAAATCTAGATCTCTGCTTCGAAATGTAAACTTTGATTTCCCGATGAAATTGTGGGTCTTTCTCTTCCCCAATCTCCTTGGGCAGGTCCGTGTCTTTGTGAACCAGCTGTACCAGCCGGAATCAGTGAGGGATGTGAGGCAAAACCCTGACCTGCAAGCCATCCGCATTGCCTCAGTGAACCCCATTTTGGACCCGTGGGTCTACATCCTCCTGCGCAAAACTGTGCTCAGCAAAGCCATCGAGAAGATCAAGTGCCTCTTCTGCCGCATTGGAGGGGCTCGGAGGCAGCACTCGGGGGCCAATTTCAACTGCGTGGATGGCCGCCGGACCTCCTCTGCCATGTCAAGTCAGTCGCCCTCCTTCATCTCCCGTGAGCTGAGGGAGATCAGCAGCACCTCACAAACGCTGCTCTACCCGCCGGAGTTGAGCGAAAGCAGCGTCGGGGGTCGCGTGCTGCTTCCAGGCCCCAGTGCCAGCCTGGCTCAGTCTGACACCACGTCGGTAAGGACACTGCGTAGCTCGGAGACCTCGGACTCTTCACAGGGGCAGGACTCTGAGAGCGTCTTCCTGGTGAATGAGGTCAGGCCTGGTGGCGGGGCCAGCTCTGCGTCCAAGGGTAGTCCTCTCCAGGTCACCTTTCCCACAGAGACGTTGAATTTATCAGAAAAGTGTATATAGATAGCCGTGAAAGGCTTCAACCCTGGGGATACTTCCTGCTATATTGGAAAAACTGGTGCAATAGATAGGTATTTGGCCTATTTGAGGGGAGAGGGGTTCAGCTGTGCTCCAAAGGGCTATTTTTCTCTTGCCATGTGATGGGTACGTTTCTTTTAGACTACTGAGGACTGTGTGGAACAGACACTGCACTTGGGCCCTGCCGTCAGACATGGTACAAGGCAGGTCTAATGGGACTGGAAACATGAACTGCCTTACCTTGTTTGGGACACAGGAGAGCTACTGCGCCTCTGGAAATAGAAAGACCCATCACTTCCTTTTTTCTTTCTTTACCTTTCCAAATCTGGTGGAACTGTGTTTTCTCTCCCCATGGTTGCTCAGCTATCAAGAGTTTAAGCTTCTGGTACTAGAGCTGAATGTCAGGCAGCTGCTAGGAACTGGACACAGCTACTCTGAGAGCTGCCTGGGGCAGGATTTTAAAGTGTCTCACTAAAGCATGAAAATGTGAATTTTTACCATTGTATATATATCAGGATTGAAAATATTTAAAAGTCTATTCTTCTCTATGAGAAGGTTTTTTATTAATACAAGGTATATAGTAACGATTGCCAGCCTTCTCTTCCCCTAGTATTTCCTGCTGATAAGACATTCTTGGTTTAGATTTGTTATCCAAACTAGATTCACAGCTGATGAGGTAATTCTCTAGCTGAGAATACATAAGCACTTTCTGAGTGAAATGGGAATATCTGCGCTATTTAGCTAGAATAAGAAAACACATCCTTTCAGTTAAGAATATTTCTTTTCAGTATATGTATATACTAAAAAGCCAGGTTTTATTTATGTGCTGAGAATGTTTCTCTGTGTAACACATCCGCGCCTCTCCGAGTACTTTGGCCCACATTCTGCACGCACTTAGGCACACACTTAACATCGCCATCAGAGTAGTCCCTCTGCTGCCAGGGAGACTCCTTACATGTAGAGTTAAGGACATACAGAAGTGCTTTCAATATCAGGGCCTAAAACTTTCAACCCCTGGTTAATAGTCTTAATATTCACTTTAGTTAAAGCATCACTGATGTAATAAAGGTATTTTTTCATAACATTTATCATTTTACTTTAAATAGTAAATAGAATTTTATGACTCTGTAATCTGATACTCCATCAAATAAATGTACAAAACCATGGAAGCAGAACCTTCATTTAAATGAAGTATAGGTTCTATAGAAACATAGCCTGGTCTTGCAGCCCTTGATAATCATTTGTTCCTAGAGTTTTAATGGCAAACACATCACCAAAACCAGGTGTTAACCACTGACAAAAAGGAGTTTTGTGTTTTATGTTGTAAGGGTTACATCTTGTTCCAGAAACACTGTTTATCAAAGTAATTCTGTACAGGTATTTGGAGGATGTTTTGTCAAATACTAAGCATGTTATGCTGCTTAAAGTGTTTTCATGTGAAATGCTTTATTGTAATCTTGAGCCTTATGTTGGTATGTTTAAGCAGTTGTACTGACCAAAGTAATTTTGGAGATCACAATTAAATGGAAACGTTCTGCTTGATCTTAGAAGTTTGTATGAGTCTGCCATTCAGTGCCAAATCCTTACCTTAACAAGCCTCCCATCTTGGAATGCTTTGCGCTCAGCTGCTGTCAAAACATACTTTGTTCTGTAAGTTTCCAAAACACCACAGAATGATCATTATTGGCAAAAGGCAGCCATCTTTCAAAAATGTCCCCAAGAGCACTGACACAGAACCATGAAAATTTTTCATGCAAGCAAACAAACAAAAATAAAAAACGACACTCAATTAAACCTCAGGCCTGCTCCATTATTGTCCTTTAACAGGGGAGCAGCTGGGCTTATTTGCCTTGATACATGTAGAAAGTGAAGTTAAATCTCTACACAACTATTTGCAGCAGTAGCTGCTTTACACCAGTTAAGCTGGAGAACAGTATTATTCAAGTTCCTGCTGCAGCTCCAGATAAAGATCTGCCTGAATTTTTTGCAATTAAACCACTTAACTATGGTCTGTTGCTTACTAGTGACCAACAAATAGAATACACTCATCGTCCTTCCCAAGACAGGAAATAGTACCTGGTGGGGCAGGAAGGTGGGACTGTCACCTGCAGATACACCACCTGTACCAATACCGGACCACACCTTCGCAGCTGGCCCGACGCAGCACACCAATGTCATTGGTACTGTACGCAATGACAGAATGAAGTATCTACAGTGTATAATAAGTATTTAAATCAGCAAGGGCTTACTATTTTTTAATTGTTTGTATTTTATTTATTATTTTATTATTATTATTTCTCATCATTACTGAGAAATACATGTGGTCTGGAAGAACTTTAAGCAAGAATAGACCATCTTAAGTAGCTGACCTTGTAGCTGACCTTAGCAAACCCGTACTATAAGCCTGAGGTGTTCCTCCTGCCCACAGCATTGCTGGTGTGTCAGCAGTGGACTGGACACAACATCACCACCGCGAACTCTCTCAGTGATGAACTCAAGGATTCCCAACCAGCCCACAGATTATGAAGTCTCTGGAGCAATACTGGAACTGCCTGCCACAGCTCAATGGCAGTGCACAAAGACAAAATGGGAGCACCTCTACTGAGTGGTTGCAAACACAGATGGGTGTTCAGAAGGAGCCTGGCTAAAAGGACTGGGCAAGTGTGCCTTTGTTTAGGGTGACAGACTATTATTACATCTCCCTCACTTGCCCGACAGTCCCGCTCAGCTCAGCACCCTCCTCCATCCTGACCACAAACACATTACTGAATTATCTTCCTCGGCCTCCCTGAGCATAACAAGTCTCATAAAATAAAGCTACAAGTTTTTAGAGATTAGTTTGCCACATGGGAGTTGAAAGAAAGTTTCCTGCTAGGTATCAGGAGTAGTTTCCATATGTTCAAAAGGGCTTCCCTTCTCATACCTATTGGTCCCTTCCACTCCCAGCGCCCAGAGACCCATACAGCTCCAGAAGCGCCTGTCTCCCACATCTGCATCCACCTTTCCCGGTCCTGTGTTCACAGAAATTCCCCATACCAAAATTGTATCTCCCTGACTCCACCCTGCTAGTCCTGCGACTGGCAGTCCCGCTCCCTCACTTCCAGCAGTCTGTCCTGCCCACATGTCCCAGACCACCAGGAACTGGCTGGATGGTCACACACAAAGCATTGCAGTCAATGGCTCAGTGTCCAAGTGGAGACCAGTGAAGAGTGGTGTTCCACAGGGGTCAGGATTGGGACTGGTGCTGTTTAACATCTTAACATGTCAGCAACATGGTCAGTGGGATTGAGTGCACACTCAGCAAGTTTGCCGACGACACCAAGCTGTGTGGCATGGTCGACACGCTGGAGGGAAGGGATGCCACCCAGAGGGACCTGGACAGGCCTGAGAGGTGGGCCTGTGCAAACCTCATGAAGTTCAACCAGGCCAAGTGCAAGGTCCTCCACCTGGCTCATGGCAATCCCAGGCACAAATACAGGCTGGGCAGAGGATGGATTGAGAGCAGCCCTGGAGAAGGACTTGGGGGTGCTGGTTGATGAGAAGCTCAACAGGACCCATCAATGTGCACTTGCAGCCCACAAAGGCAACCGCATCCTGGGCTGCAGCGAAAGAAGGGTGTCTAGCAGGTCAAGGGAGGTGATTCTACCCCTATACTCCACTCTGGTGAGACCCCACCTGGAGTACTGTGTCCAGCTCTGGGGCCCCCAACATAAGGAGGACATGGACCTGTTGGCGTGGGTCCAGAGGAGGGCCACTGAGATGACCAGAGAGCTGGAGCACCTCTGCTATGAGGCCAGGCTGAGACAACTGGGGGTATTCAGCCTTGAGAGCTACTAAATACCACCAGACCTTTCCACTACTAGGCCTTGCTCTAGACCTGCCAGCTTTACTGGATCTGGAAACCAACTGAAGTCTAAATGACCCGCTTTCTGAACCCAAATAGTCAACGCATTCCCCACCTCTAATCTTTCCCTTTGATCATTTACCCTCCGCAATCCTTAGAGCGCCTAGAGTAGCAGCTCTTAGAAAATCACCCCTCAAAACCAGGCCAGCACATCTGGCAGGATCCAGCCATCATCCATGCTCATAAGCTCCTCCCACGTCTATAGTAGCCCTCTCTGGAGAGACCACAGGCCGAGGATTCCAATCCATTTGAGAACATGATTTTAACGTGATACTGACCTACAGGGTGTCTGCAACCTGCCAATAAATCAAGCCCAAGTGCTTCTGTTTTCCTGTGCCCCAGTTCTAACTACCCGTATTATAGTCTTATAGCTATTATATGACCTCAAAATAAACTAAGAGAGCACCTGCCCTCAACATTAGTTCTTACCTCCTTCCCCTTGGTTTGAGGATCTGGGGAGCACTTACCTTGTATGGCCAGGCAAGTTTCCAATGCTACCTGGCTCATCTTGATCACCAACACCAATAGATACTCAAAGACAACATTCAGGAACTAGAAGAGTAGAGGAAACTTACACTTGCGTTGTTCCCCTCCATACTACTTTTAAAATCCAGTCTCTTGGAATTATCAAATTAGAGCCACTGTTGTGTTACCTAATCCACACTTTTTTTAGCCCCTAGTATTGTCAGAAAGGACTTATTCTCTCTCAGTATAATCTATGTTTAGTTTTTTAAAGATACTTATCTCCATCTGTAAGTGTGGAATTCATCTGCCCTGTTCCAGCATTTGAAGTTAATGCCAGTCAGTCACCTTCAGGTTCCTTTGTAGTCAATGGAAATAATTAGGCACCTTGGGAGGCTGATTCAGCTCATGCTAAGATACTTATCTAACAGAAGGCAAGTGAATGGCTTTCTGAGGCTGTGTATTTCTTTCCACTGGATATAAAGGGATTCAAGAGGAAAAATTATATTTAAATGTTTAATTGTAGATTTTAAATTAAGCAAAATTAATCCACCTAACCTACTGTTGTGTTGGGATTTCCTCTTTAATGACATTGCAGCACTTCAGCACTTAAATGTATGATTCACATGGAAGGCAAACACATGGAAGCTACTGCAGCCTCTGCCACTAGTGATGATCAACAGCAATAAAAATAAATTCCTGCTGGAAAAGTGGGAGTGTGCTTCACAGATATCCTATTTTTGATAACAAAGGCTTTCTCCTTTGGGTCTCTCATTTGGATACCCCTGAGAGGTTTAAAAGCGCTGAGCACTACCTTTTATTAAACATTATTCCTGAAATTTTTTTTTCACTAAAACACATTACCATGTTCAGCAGAGACGGAAGAAGCCAACTGATTAAATGAGTAACACTCTAAAATGGTCAATGGTAACCCTTATTCTTCTTATAACCAAAAGAATAAACACGCATCACTAAGCAGCAGTCACTCTTTTATTCAAAAGAGATCCAAAAAACCCCATACATGCAAAACATGTCATGCTGTACAAAAGACAACGTCGAAATCACCAATTTTTGAACTTCTTCCCAGTTTGAGGAGAACAGCATCACAAGAACTTATCTGCTTTACAGTGCTCCACAAGACACCACAGTCCCAACAATACCTAGAATTCATAACCTAATCTAATCAGAAGGAAAACGCGTTTAGCACAGGGGATGGAAACAACCACCCCTTGGACCTGGCACGGCCGTTCTGCCTGATGGTGTGGCTGCACACCCCTCCATTAGCTTGGCCCAGCAGGGCTGAAGCCAATAGGAATTGTGTGAATCATTTCAGTGGAAACTGATTCTGCGATAACATGTCCCTCTGAAAGCAGCGAGGCTGCCCTTGCTGCATGAGTAAATACCTCACACTGGCGCAAGCATAAAGCGCAAAGATAGAAAAGATGTGTGGAATTATAGCTGAGCTCTCCTTTCAAAACGAAAACATACCTTACAGCTTCTCGCACATTTCCTCTTCCAGCCAGAGAGTGCTGCTTTTTTGAAGAAATCTGCTCAAGTCTTTCTCATACTAACTCTTCCTACAGCTCAACAGATTGTATTATTTAAATTGTTATGAAAAATAAGATTAAGACATTCTTCATCTGGCACAATTTAAATAGCCATATCTCAACTAAATGCCTACTCAGTAGGCATTTAAGATCTATTCCTGAACTGAATGAACAAATAAAAATGTAGCATGGGGAAGTTTTATATTTCTTAATATATTTTAGTCGCTGTAATTATAATTATTTTGAATACTCAGGAGATGTTAAAAAGTGTAAATTTTTTGTGCGCGTGCATGCGTGCCACCACAGATCTAAAAATTCACATATATACAAAAATACATTCAGGAAGAATCTTGCAAAAATTAATGAAAACTTAGTAAGTACAACACAGCAATTAAATTCTTGAAAGGGATAATTAATTTATCCCAAAAGACTGTAAGTGTCATCTGATATTTAACTGAAAGTATGATCTGAGATAAATAATTTTTCTACAATACACCTTCTGTTGCAAAAATCACTATGCTTCTCCAGCAACATTATTTCCTTTTAAAATGTGTTATTTTGAAAATAGATATGAAAAAGGAAAAGATGACTGATTTCAAAAGGTTTCACTTGTCTACAAAACTATTACTCAAATGTCTCCATCATGCAAAATGTTATCAAGTAGAAATGACGTGTTCCCAATCCTGAATTCCCCAGGAATTCCTCAGTTGACTATTTTTTCCAGTCCCGTTAGGACAAGACAGTGAAAAGAGAGCAGACTCAGCACAGAGCACAGCAAAGAAACAGGGCAACTTCACTTCACTGAACTGCCCGTGCAAGGACCAACGGCCACCTTCCCCTAAAGAAAGATGAACATTAAAGAAATCTCCTACTTTATGCCTGTAAGTTAACACGATGTGAATACCCAGCACAGCAACCAAAATCCAAAAATGATAAAAAGGGAGACTCAGGCAATGCTGTTCTAAAAAACTGGTTGACTAAGAACACACTTTAAATGGCAAGTCATAAGAATTAGGAAAAACAAATTGACTCCCTTTATCAGATTAGCCTCACTAGGAAACAAAAGGCTAACCGTAATACACTTCAGACATACCTATTTCCAACTCCCACGATTTTACTTTTGGTGATGTCTGCAGCACAGAACTCAAGATAAGGACAGGCCAGTTTCAGTCTCAGCTGAATATTCTTTCTTCTGGTGGAACATTTAGTAATAACTAAACATTCAGGGTATAGCACTTCCTTTCATCTAATCAGAAAGCATTTGACCCATTCACCTGTGAAAGCAACATACAGGTCTCTACTGATTTCATTTGATTACAAACCAGATGCCAGATCTATCACACACACACAAGCAAAATAACAATCCATCTCTGCTTCAGAGGAAACTTCCTCATAGAAAAAGTAGTCTTGATGAAAACAAAGACTTCTGGTAACGGAGAACAGTCCACACTTTAACTGGAAGATAAATAATGTTAACGAATAAGGACTGAAACAGATTTTTTTAAAGCTATTTTTTACAGTGTAATTTTTTTACAGCGTAAATAAAAGCTTATTAATTACTGGGAAAATTTAGACATTAACTTGTAAAATTATGAAATACATAAAGATGAAAGCAGTTGTTAGAATGTAGTTAAGCGTTTTAAATTACATTTGTTCATAAGATTTTTAGTATCAGCTCTTGGCTTTCTTCTCCAAAAATACAGATGGAACAACAACTCTGGTCATTGCTTTTTGAATTTACAAAAGAAAAATAACTTCCAATTTGTCAACTTTTGCAGGCCCTCCCACTGATTAAAAAACAAAACCAAAGCAATCCCAGTACAACAAATAACACCAGTTCTTAAAACAGTGTGGCAACCCCTAAGGCTGCCCTACCGGGCTCTGATGAAAAGGGTTTCATCAGGAGTTGTAGGACAATTCTCCTTCTCAGTAACAGTCTCTACTGTGCCTGAAGCAGACACAATCACTACTGTTTTGGCTGCTGAAAGAGCCTTCTCCTTCTCTGCGATGGCAGCACAGACTGCCACAATTTCGTCACTTTCAAAGTCATAGTCTGGGATTGATTCTTGCGCGAGCTCTTTTTCGTTTGTCAATGCTTGCACTGCCTCAGTCTTTGTTGCCTTCTGCTGCTCATGTAGTTTTCTCGCCCAGGAAAGGTCCTCTTTCCATACTTCAGGGTTCATTGGAAAGATGTGTAAGGACACCTGGAAACTTCGGATTGCCTAGAAACAGAATAGGGAAGACATAAGGATTAGAAACTTTAAAGCCTACATATTTCATCACAGAAATTACAACAACCAAAAAAATAAATACATACATCATTCAAGCAAAGACAAAAGTGATCTTACTACAGCCTGTCTTTAGTGGAACTGTCCTCCCTCAGATCCAAGTTCAATAGCAGCGCCACCCCCTAACAACTGCGCATAAAACATACCTAAAAAATACCTATAAAGGCAAAAGCAAAAATAATTTGTGTTTTGATCGTTTTCTGTCCCACTTTTCTCCCATCATCAGATGTATGGGAAGGCAAAAGCAGATAGATGTTTAAAGAACACAAAGAAAAGGGATGACTGGGATCTGAAGTATCACTAATATTGCTGCTTTTAAATTATCACGTAGTCATTTCACAAACAGACCTAACACTACAGCAATCCTAGCCCCGTGACAAGCAATTTCTATAACAGGTTTGTGGTTGCAAACACACTTACCTAAGCAGGCAAAAGCAGACAAATAAACTCCCAACTTGGAGTTGCTCTAAGAAAAAACTCCAATTATCTTATAAATAATGTAATATTAATACAAGTAAGTATAGTTGATATTGTTTCTCCTGCCTTTCAGCTCAATTGGGAAAAGTCCCACAAATACAAATACTCGACACAGAAGTTGTTAAATATAAAAAAAAACGTGACCATCTAATTCAGTAGATGTGATATCTGGCAACAAGAAGAGATTGCTACAATACTGGAAAAACGCTGGACCAAGAATTACAACTGTGTTGTATTTATAGTTATATTAACAGTGAAAAGGTACAGACTTATGTGTATGTACACACACGCATGTGTGTATTTCACATTTATGCCTGTACAGTCAGTTATGGAAGTGGCTGCCCGAATGACCAAACTCTGTACAGAAGCTTTCCTGTAGGGTGGGATAACAGTAATAATATGGATTTAAATTATATTTGGGAAGAGTTCTAGCAACTTGCATACAAAGACTTTAAAGACTTTAAAGACATATGAACAACCATCAAATTCTAATCCTGTTGTAATTTATAAATACTTACAGCATGCAAATTAATGTGAAAAATCACAACATTTCATCTGCATTGACAGAAACTGCCAATTCATCCTTCTGCTGGCACAGATTAATATACAAACTCTGTATGACGTGAACTCAGCAGACAAGAGATATAAATCAGATTTAGGAAATGTTGATTATGCTATCAGTATTACCGTTGTTGTAATAGGCAGTCTTTCAGTTCCAGGAAAAAAAACATAATACTTTATTGTTGGTCCACAGCCAGCTCTGAAGTGTAGGAGCATGCTGAACTTTAAACAGAAGGAGGGGTGCAGTTTAATTCTTGCAGAACAGTGTTGTTTTATTCAACTTTGCTAGCTTTTCATTTACAGGGATAGATTAGCTACAAGTAAACACTAAATCCCCTTTCTTTGTATTTCTGTTGAAAACAAAATATAAACAAACACTATCTGCTTGTAAGCTTTCCATGAAAGAGGCCCCCTAATTAAAACCTGTCAATATAGTTACGGTCATGCACAATAAACAACATTAAATACAATAATTAAATGTAAGGTAAAATTTAATAAGCTTAGAAGCTGTCTAAAGGATTTATACAACATAGCATAAAATGATCATCTTTGTAAATCTATTAGAAAAAAGATTCTGTATGTGACAATTTTATAAAAAAATAATAAAATAATAGAATAATAAAGTCACTTTTAAGTGCTGGAAAAGATCAGAGGGATTCATTTTAAAGCAGCACCGTAATACTGAAAAATTCAGAATTGACATCCACATAAAATTTCATGTTGCCACTGTAACTGCTTCCACAGCCATTAATTTCTGTTAAGACAGAAGAAAGGAAAATTACAGTGCTACTTTTAATTCTCCCCCTAACAGAGATGTAAGTCTCCTTCTCCAACTGCCTGTCTGGCATTATAGGAAAATGTGGTGGCACTAGATAGACTTGGTATTCCTAGCCTCATTTTAATGGGCAGCTGTGGTCTTAGAGACCCTGCACATAAGGACTATGGGAGTTTAAATCAGTATGTAGTCACATATCTGCTTTTGCTCTGTGAGGAAGACTACTATAAAATCTACTGCAAGAAGTTCTCGCTTATGCAATTTTATTCTTTGAAGAATCTGTATTTTTAAAATATTTTACGTTTTATTTCACTATAGAGTATTCTGTAGCAAACAACCTTTCAGTTGTCCCATGAGCAGAATCCCTTCGGCTGATTTGCAGTGGGCAGTTTTGATCAGACTTCACTTTTTATAACTTTTTTTTATAACACGTGGACCTAGTAATTGTCACTACACAATGAAAGCTTGTAGGTAAGAATTAGAGACCAAGGCAACAAAGGGAACCTTGTGGCTGGTGTCTACTACAGGCCACCCGATTAAGAGGAGGCTACTGAAGAGGCCTTCTTACTCCAACCACAGGAGGCTTCATGCTCACAGGCTCTCATCCTACTGGGGGACTTCAACCACCCCGACATCTGCTGTCTGTTGCACGGCAAGCTGCAGGCAATCCAGGAAACTCCTGGAGTGCATTGCGGGTAACTCCGTAAGCCAGGTAACAGACAGCCCTACCAGAGGAGATGCGTTACTGGACCTGATGGTCACCAGTGCTAATTGGTGATGTCTGGAGGCAGCCTGGACTGCAGTGATCATGCACTGGTGGAGGTTGCAGTCCTGGGGCACATAGGTCAGGCGAAGAATAAAGTCAGGACCCCGAGTTTTAGGAAAGCAAACTTCCAGCTGTTAAAGGAGTCAGTCAGTAGGACCCCCTGGGAAACTGCCCTCAGGGACAAGGGAGCAGAACAGACCTGGCAGATCTTTAAGGACACTTTCCATAGAGCACAAAAGCTCTCAATCCCCAGGTGTAAGAAATCTGTAAAGGAAGGCAAAAGACTTGTAAGGCTGGGTCGAGACCTGCTGGTCAAACTAAAGGGAAAGAAGGAAATGCCCAGGCAGTGGAAGCAGGGACAGGTATCCTGGGAAGAATATAGGGACACTGCCTGGTTGTGTAGGGATGGGGTCAGGAAAGCCAAGGCACAGCTGGAGCTGAACTTGGCAAGGGACGCAAAGATTAATAATAAGGGCTTCTACAGGTATGTCAGCCAGAAAAGGAAGGTCAAAGAAAGCGTGCCCCACCTTTATGTGCAAGACCAGCAAACTGGTAATAACAGACAAGGAGAAGGCTGAGGTACTCAACAACTTTATTGCCTTAGTCTTCACTGGCAACCTCTCTCCCCACACCTCTCCAGTGGATGGACCACAAGGCAGGGACTGGGGGAGAAAAGTTCCTCCCACTGTAAGAGAAGATCAGGTTCGTGACCACCTGAGGAATCTGAACATAGAGAATTCTATGGGACCTGACAAGGTACATCCCAGAGTCGTGAGGAAATTGGCTGGTGTAGTTGCCAAGCCACTCTCCATGATAGCTGAAAAGTCATGTCAGTCAGGTGAAGTCCCCAGGGACTGGAAAAAGGGAAATATTGCACCCATTTTAAAAAACAGTAGGACGGTGGGCACTGGGAACCACTGATCTGTTGGCCTCACCTCTGTCCCTGGAAAGGTCATGGAACAGATCCTCCTAGAAGCTATGCTAAGGCACATGGAGGACAGGGAGGTGATATGAGACAGCCAGCATGGCTTCACCAAGGGCAAGCCTTGCCTGACCACACTAGTGACCTTCTCTGATGGAGTGACTACATCAGTGGACAAAGCATGAACTATGGATGTCATCTATCTGGACTTTTGTAAGGCCTTTGACATGGTACTCTAAAGCATCCTTTTCTCTAAATTGGACAGGTATGGATTTGATGGGTGGACTGTTTGGTGGATGAGGAATTGGTTGGATGGTCACATCCAGAGGGTAGTGGTCATCAGCTCAATGTCCAAATGGAGATCTGTGACAAGTGATATCCCTCATGGGCTCATACTGGGACCGGTACTGTTTAGTATCTTCATCAATGACATAGACTGTGGGATGCAGTGCACCCTCAGCAAGTTTGAGGGCCACACTTGCTGTGTGTGGGGATGCCATCCAGAGGGACCTGGATAGGCTCAAGAAATGGGCCCATGTGAAGCTCATGAGGTTGAACAAGGGTTATGGCAAGGTCCTGCACCTGTGTTGGGGCAACGCCCAGTATCAATATGGGCTGGGGATTAAAGTGATTGAGAGCAGCCCTGTTGAGAAGGAGTTGGGGTTACTGGTGGGTGAAAAGCTCAACATGAGCCAGCAATGCGAGCTCACAGCCCAGAAAGCCAACCGCATCCTGGGCTGCATCAAAAGAAGCATGGCCAGCAGGTCAAGGGAGGTGATTCTGCCCCTCTACTCTGCTCTGGTGACAGCTTACCTATACTATTGCATCCAGATCTGGAGCCCTCGGCACAGGAAAGACATGGACCTGTTGGAGCAAGTCCAGAGAAGGGCCATAAAATTATCAGAGGGCTGGAGCACCTCTGCTATGAAGACAGGCTGAGAGAGTTGGGGTTGTTTAGCCTGGAGAAGAGAACACTCCAGGGACACCTTATTGCAGCCTTTCAGTACTTAAAGGGCACTTGTAAGAAAGATGAGGACAGACTTTTTAGCAGGGGATGTTGTGACAGGACAAGGGGTAATGGTTTTATCCTAAAAGAAGGCAGATTCAGACTGGATATGTGGAAGATTTTTTTTTATGTTGACGGTGGTGAAACACTGGCACAGGTTGCCCAGAGAGGTGGTAGATGCCCCATCCCTGGAGGTGTTCAAGACCAGGCTGGATGGGCCTCTGAGCAACCTGATCGAGTTGAAGATGACCGTGCTCATTGCAGGACGGTTGGACTAGATGACCCTTAAAGGTCTCTTCCAAACCAAACCATTCTATGATGCTATGGTAATATTTTATTGGAATTTAAGTCTTATTTCTTGTACAACTCACTGTGACAATAAGTAACTAATTTTTACAGAAACCTTTAGCATAGAAACACTCATCAAATTTTAGTATACTTAAAGACATTTCATTACATTTCTCTACTTGAAAAAAAAAAAAAAAAGAATTTTCAGATATTTTCACTCTAGTTTAATAGTTTATATGATATAACCTGAATGGTAAATTTCTTATCTATTTTAACTTTAAACTGTCAGAAATGTCTTTTATCAAATCCTGATAAGGAACGCGGTGCCATTTAAAGTGTGACACAAAAACTGTAAATGGAATAACAAGAAATTCTAGGCCAAAAATTTTAAAACAAATAGCAATTTTTAAAATTGCGCTGGCTCTTTTTCTCTTCATTTATGCACATTAGAAGAATAAGTATCAACTACATTAATATGATAAAATTAAATATTCCATCACTATGAAATAATCCACACAATAATCCTTCCTTAGAAGGAAGATTACCACAGCAGTGTAATTAAATACTTTAATCTCATATGAATCTAATATAATAAAATCCAAAATTTTATTAAAATGAAAAATAAAATCCAAATTATTTGTCCCCTCAAGTTGATAGGAATGCAATCGGAAGCACAGACTTGATTGCTTTTCAATGGAAAGCCAATCATCAGTTTCCTTTTGATTCACAAAATCTTCATGTTTCTACACACTTACATTAGTAACATTTTGAGAAATTGTCTCAAATTCAGAATTAGTATGTTAATTAGCTGGATTCCAATAAAATGCTGTAATTCCTCTCTTTGTTAGTACATAACTCCCATCATTATGTAAAAGATCCTAAACTATTTCTTTCAAGATAAATAAAAGAAAATGTGCACTTGCAGCCAAGGAGGCCAATCACATCCTGGGCTGC
>VYZM01005857.1:243-23411 GCA_013398915.1 Dromas ardeola
GCGTGGTGGGGAAAAGGGTAAAAATAGCATTATTCTCTTGAGGAAAACCCTTGCTGTGCCTCACGGCCAAGGCTGACGTAGCAGCGCCAAGTGCCACAGCCCCACCTGGGGCCCTGACCCAAACCCACCCCAGCCCCTCCACAGCAAGGCGCTGCCCGATGTCTTCCATGCCGATGGCGAGCCCTTTCTCACAGGAGCTTTCCCTTGCCTCCCACAGGTCTTGGTTCAGGTGCAACAGCATCGTCCTTTTCGTCTTGGAGCATCTCTTCATTGAAGCCGAACTGCTGGGTGCTGGTGATCATGGTAATGCCATTATTAGGCACCAGAGTTAATGGTCTGTTAAGAAGCTCTGGTGGTGTATGTCATGCGTTACATTCACAGATATTATTAAATGTAAATTTGCAAAGTTAAGCACACAAACTCTAGGGAAGCATCGGAATTCAGGGTCCCATATGCACTTGAGCCTGTTTACCCAACAGAGCAGCCAACAGGAATAAAACGGAGTTATCCTTTATTTTCGCTGTTACCGAAGGGGAATACCTCACACGTATTTTGCCGGTGGTTTGCACTAACGAGGGTACCTTCATCTCTACTTACCCACGTTCTTTGTGTATCAAGAGCTTGCAAAGGCTCTAGGTAACTGTAAGTTTTGCTTTCAAGCAAAGTCCTAACTACAGCCATAACTGTTGCTCCAGCTACACAGGAGAGCAATACCATTGTTAGAGGCAGTAAAGTAAAACCCAGGCTTAATTAGGTCAGGCCGCTTCACATCAAATGACATTCTGCTTTGTAGTAGCAGAGCCACCCTATCCTGAGAGAGGGAGACAAACTCCACTTTCAAAAATACATTAAATTATTCAGCCAGCCAAAGAGACTGAAGGTAATAGACAGCGCTCTCCCCAGCGCTACAAATTTTAGCCAATTAGTCATTACACCACATCTGTGAAGTGGGTTAATTTAAGTCGTCTTATTTTGCATAGGAAGGAGGCAGAAAGGTTAGGGGACTGGCCCAAGGCCACAAAGAGCACTCAGAGCTGAGCCTAGAAAGCAGACTTCTTGTTTCCCACGCCTACGTTTCGACAACTAGACTTGGCTTGCCTACATCAGAAAATAGACTGGCATAGCTATAGCTGTGTAATTATACCATAACAGTTTATGCCGGAATAACTCTACTTGCGGACATTCTCCTCCAGATGGAAAGTGACTTCCCAAAAGCTGTCCAGATGAAGTCACTCAACAGCAGACACACTTTGGGTTTTGCGTTCCCCGCCCCCCGCCCCCTATCTTCATTCTGGGGGGTGTCAAAATTCCCAAGATGTGGGTCTCAGCAGCATTTTGAAGCCTTTGATGACTTTTACAGACCATTGAAAAGCAGGGATAAAGGCAAAACATGTCATTGAAATGCTACAAGTTGTCTTGTCAAGATTTTTATGGTGCTTTTCATCAAAATGTTGAAAACTGAAAGCTTCCAGCTGGCTCCTCTTACAGGTAATAATTTAATAGCTAACAGCTTTTCTCCCAAAGCTGCTGGAACCTGCTTGAGCCACCGAAGCTGATGGGAAAAGCCAGACCCACCCTCTACAATAATTATTTCTGAGTTTTTAATCCTCCTGCTCCATAAGCTTTCAAAACCAAATGAAGCTGTGAAAACAAGGAGGAGTCACCAAAGAAAAAGTAAGAGACGGGGAATAAAGTGAGAGGGTTTACCTTTAAAAATAGTCTTGTTAACTCCAAGGACTGCAGAGATGAGCGCATCTTCACTACAGCAACCTGGGGGTGAATCACTGGTTTCAATACAAAATTCAGCTCGGGGGCCGCAGCAGTGATTTACATCAACAGTGATTTACATCAACCCCACACCTGCCCCAAAATGATGCTTGGCAGAGCAGCCGTCTTGATCTTGAGGACCAAGTGATGGTTTGGGGATCAGGAGACCAGGGTTCACATCCAACCATGGTCAGAGGTCCTCCACGTAACTTCAGCCAAGTCATTGTTTCTCTGTGTTTCAGTTCTCAGTTTCTAAAAACCAGTTTTTATTTTGCTGAGCAATGCCCCAAGAGCAATTCTGAGCTTTGCCGCGGACTGCTGCCACATTATTGAGGTCACTTCAGCACGTCTTTGAAAGAGCCAGCTCTGGAGCTCCTGTCAGCCTGGTGGGCAGCCCCTTTCACCTCCGTTTCCATCGGCAAGACCTAAGTAGCCTCCACTGTCTGCCCTGGGACAGTGACTGGCCACACGAGCCCAGCTGCCCTGGGGATCACAGGCTACACCGACAGCCACCTACTCTTGAGACCCGTGATGTCCCTCCAGGCATTTTACTCAGTCTCCATGGGCCTCAGTTCTCCCCGCCATGTGCTGGAGATAACAGAGATCCCCCATCTCACAGGGACCCTGTGAGGAGAATTTAATTCCTCATCATTTGTCAGTAACATGCTTTGATAGATAAGTAATGGGCTCAGCCTGTTTTCAGCAAAATATTTAAACTATATACGCATTTAACCCATATATGTGTGTGTATGCATATGCATGTGTGTGAGAATTATTATTCAAAACCACCATAATGCTTTTATGTAAATTCTGGTTTAAATTATTTAATTCTCCTTTGTTATATGCCTGTATAAGGTCAAGGTATTTTAGGAGTTCACTCCTAAAAACCTTGTATTAGGTATTCACATAAATAACAGTCCATCACAGCAAAAGCTCCAGATTTATTTATACTTAGCAAATTAAAAAAGACGCATCTAACACACTGTTGCCTTGGACAGCTATGAACACCACTGAGCTGCAGACCCCTGGATCAGCTTTCTTGCCTTTAGACTGAACCCTCTTTTCTCTACCCACAGAAATGGCACTTTGAAGACAAACTGGATCAAATCCCAACGTACTTCGAAGAGGACAAACGTGGACCCTTCTTTACTTCACTGTGCGTTGGGCAATCTAAAAGCCATATAAGCACTAATCTATTCATTATTCCTTCTCCTCCTCTTTACTACAATAAAGCACTGTTTTATGCTTATATGCATCAATAAAGAGACCTATAAAGAAAATAATGAACATCCTTGAATATCGTCAGAGCATACCCTGTTAATTTTAAAAGGGACACAACATACTGTACCCCTTGTATTTCACCAAGATAAAAGCCTATAGATTAATTCCTATTAAAACAGTTGGTATTTTCAGGACATGCCGATGTAATTTATGGAGAGGCACAATACTCATAATAGCTCAAAGGCCACAGAAACTGTAGATCTGTGTCTGTTACTGTAGTTGTACAGGCATTCATTGTACGGAGAGCAGTTGAAAAGGCAGAGTATGTAATCTGAATACTAAATTTGTGAATAGTTTCTCACTTGGGCTGGTTAGGCTTTTCAAGAGCAGCGGATGCTTTGTGGGGGACTTTGTAAAACATTCTGCTAATATATCACATGGTTGCTGCATTTTCTTCTCTTATCTTTACTGTTAGAGCTTTATTCATGAAGACACAATATTTGATTCTTAAAAGGACACCAGCTCTTGCTCTGTACTCTCCACCTGAATTCAGTGTGCTCCGTGTGAGACAATTTTCACAAACAAATACTTCTGCCTTCTTCTACAAAGTGGACAACTTAAGATGTATATAACCCAAAAGTATACAAGGAAAAAAAGAAAAGATCCTTTCTCCCACCCCCATGTATTCAAATTGCTACATCCAAGTTACTTGGGAAAGAGTATTATATTTTCTGTTTTATTATCAATAATAAAAGTGTACAGGTTTTCTCTTTTACTATGGAGATATAAATGTATATGGAGATATCATTTATGAGGAAGGGCAATTCTAAAGTGTCCTAACAAAATTTAGTTATGACACAAGCTACTGAGAAGCCTTGAGCCTAGAATCATTTTTATTCTTTGCTTGTACAGCACCTAGCACAATGAGGATTTATGCATGACCTAGCTTCCCACTTAGTGCTTCAACAAAAATAAGAATTAACTCTTGCTTTGCTTGTGGCTGGAAGTGACAGTATCATCAGAATTAAATACATCCAACGCTGAACAGCAAACAACACAGAATTATGAAGTTCATGGAGCAGCAGATACGAAAGTGTGCTAGATTTATTTAAAATGACTGTAGTTGGTGCAGGAATAGACAGCTGTTACTTGAGCTGAAATTTGGTAAAATTACAAGTGTCAATTATGTGGAGTATTGCAAGATACCAGGGACGATTCAGTGACAAACAGCCAGGCTAATGGCTTTGCAACATTTGAAAGTTTGATGGGAATGGAGTTCTTCCATTTCTCTGTGACAGGATTAACATGAAGGCTGAATCTCAAAAGGTCAAAAGTTGCCACTTGGGTTCGAAAGGGCTTCTGCAATATAGAAAACTCCTTCCAAATGAGGCTGCAAACATCATGGGCGCAGGTCTTGTAAGGCTTCTGGCACTTACCTCCTGGGTTCAGCCTGATATACCACAGCTAAATTCATGGTTCTCATCCTGCGTGAAATACAGAATAGATATGGCCGCCCTGTGCATACCTTTCTGAACTTGAGAAGAGTTTCCACTGCACCTCTTTAAAACCTGGGAAAGAATTGAGGGATAAGGACATTTTCTCTTGGAATCCAACCTACCTGTCAGTGCGCAGCATAGGCCAGTGGCTCCTTGGGGACAAGGAGCCACAGGGGTGCCCCAGGCCAGCATGGCAGAAACCTCACCAGCCAGGGTCCGTCCCACAACCCCCAGGAAGGGAGTAAGGCAGGCCAGAGATGATGGCCAGGTCTAACCTAGAACCCTGATCTTCAGGCAAGTCTGCAACGATGAGGCAGGTCTGTGGTCAAGCCAAGAAGCCAGTCTGCAGGTCAGGACCAGCGAGGCCCGTGGCTAGGTGGAGGCACAACCCTGGCCAAGCAGGAGACCAGCGCTGCCCAAACACAGAGCACAGCATGGGGCTGAGCTTAAATGGGCTCCTGGCCCGATGGCAGGAGTGTGGGTGGAGGCCCCAGCTGAGGCTGATCAGGGTCACTGAGGTCTGTTAATGCCTTCAGGGCCCTCATGCTGCCAACCCAGCTTCAACTCTGACAGCAGTTTTCGAACATGGGAACAGGTAGATGACCTTGTCACAAAGTTAGATAGTCTCATTGTCTCTGCACGCTTTTGGTCAGCAGGAGCTGCTGGCGTCCCACTCCTCCTTTGCTGGAGAGTGATGCTGTGTGCGAGGGAAGAATCCGGCGTGTTTTAAGCTCACGTCTCGCTTTACCTTGCAGGAGCTTACAGACCTGCCTGGAAGTTAAACAGGCTGTTTTCCCTGATTCTGCCTGGGTGGTTGCATGATCTCCCTCAGAGTCCCGGGGCCTTTATTCAAAACACGCGAAGGATGTCCTGTTTATTCATGTCACTCCTCACTTGCTGCATTTCCAAAAACAACACCACCCCTGTTCAGCGTGCATCGCTACAAAAAAGTCAGCATGGATTTACTGGCATGTACTTTACCCTCCTTAATCCTTGTCCCTGTTCATTCACCGCTTTCCCAGCATCGTGCTGGTGCTTGTAGGGAGCTGGGGAGAGGCAGCGGTGCTGGGTTGAAAACTAGTTGCTGTGGTGGTCAGGGACTAAACAGCGAAAGCATCTTCCGGCTGACAGCAGCTCCTGCGGGTGTGGGGCACTGTAACGACCTGGAGCAGGGGACAGGCACGGCTGTCCCCGGCCGGGGGTTAGCCCCCTCTGTGCAGCTCCATGCAATGCATGGGCTCGGAGAGAGCAGTTCGGGGTGAAGTACCACCTCTACAAGTGAGCGCTGGGGGGTGAAAAGCTGCCATCCAAACCAGTCTTTCCATCGTTGTGGAAATGGTATGTTGTCAGAGTCTCAGGCACAATGGAGTCAGAATGTAAAATTGTCTGAGAAAATGAAAAAGCCCGGCCCTCCACCTCCAGAAGTGGCACAGCTGAGCCAAAGGCTGACACTCTGTCATCTCAGAGGGGAAGGACAGCCTGGGGACTAAGCCCGAGTCTGGATGGTGAGTGCCTTGCTCTGGAGGAGGATAGTCATTTCCCCCTCCATTTACAAGGGGCATTCTGCTATAGGCACCCTGTTTAGCCTCCTGTTCCTCCGCTGCTTCTGGAGCTCACGGAAAATACTGATGTGTCCAGATTGCAACTCCGAGCACCAAAATTAGATTCCTCCTTGTAGTCACTCTCCAGCGGAGAATTTCTCTCCCTGGTGACTAGACGGGGAGGCTGGAGGTATCAGCTGCCTAAATTAGTTACAGTGGGTGAATATCCCCGTTCATACTTGCATTCTTCACCCAGAAAATACAGCTGATAGTATTTCTTCTCCTCTGTCAACTGTGCTGAGGATCACGAACACCTCAGCAAGAGGGACAGGGACTTGGAGAGAGCTGCGATGGAGGCCGTGCCAGTGTGCAAAAGAGAGACATTTAAAAAACAAGGGGTTTGTACGCCTCTTTCACGTCCGTAAGCAAATGTCATCATAGAAGTTTCCTGGTGTTTGATTGTGAAAATACAGTCACTTTAAATTAACTGGCCACATAATCAGTTTTAAAGTGGAGCCAGGTTAACTTTGATTAACCATAAGCAACAATTTAGATAGTAAAAATTAAAACATTAGCATCTTTTTACGCTCCTCTCGGTGTTACACGAAACAACGTTTGACCACAGCCTTTTAAAGCTGCATATTAATTTTTATGGCGAAGCATTCCTCTGTCTCGCTCCAGCA
Source organism: Dromas ardeola (assembly GCA_013398915.1). Classification (NCBI taxonomy): domain Eukaryota; kingdom Metazoa; phylum Chordata; class Aves; order Charadriiformes; family Dromadidae; genus Dromas; species Dromas ardeola. The sequence continues at coordinate 6,952 of VYZM01005857.1, forward strand.
GCAGAGCTGATGGAGTGCTCCACAGCTTTTTTTTAGGAGACTGATTCATTTAGTGCTAGTGGATTTCTTCATTTTTCAAAGTTTTATTTATTATTCTTATTTTACTCCAGGAAAGGAATACCATATCTCTACACCCAGCCATTACCCGCACATAACTGTGCAAGCAAAGAAAACATAACTTCATTCTTGTGGTTTGAAAATGCCTCCTTTTTCCTGTTTATTTGTTTGTTTTTAAGAGGGAGGCGTTTCTATTTTTTAGTTGTCCTCTGGGGATTTAAATCAATGAAGACATCATTCGCTCTCTATATTAAAGAGACAACCTTTTACTCCTGGCTACTGCCAATACACTGTCATTTTTTTTTTAAATCTGGAAGAACAAATGTTATTTTCTGTTTATTAGAAACACAAGGGATTCTTCTAATTAAGATTCTGGGTGGTGGAACGATGGCTAAAGAAGATGTCATTTTATCAGGTATCTTTTCGTCACTGCACAGGCCTAAGCTTATACCACTAATATCAATAGAAATTCTCCCACTGACTTCAGCTGAAAAGACCCTGTCTAAAATCTACAAAAGTAAAAAAAATATTCCAGTTTTACAGCCTTATGAATGAGGCCACAAATAGAAAAACTTTTGCGTATATTATTACCATCTTTGCCTTAAAAATTCTCTGAATTGCTTTTGCCAGTTTATTGCAGCCATACACTGCTAAAGAGTGTTCTTCTCCTAACAAAACTTTCCCCGTGCAAAACACTCCCCGAGTTTCTTACAAAGCCCATAGAGGTACCAGCTCTCAGCTTACTCTTTGCATTAGAAAGGCAAATGCTTTTCGTAATGTCTTGCTGCTGGTTTGGCTTTGTTGGGATGGTTTTTAATTCAACAAGGGTATAATTTTACATTCGGCTCTGAAGTTTGGATAAAAATAGCTGTTGAAAATGATTCTTAAAATCTGAAGATGTTTTCCATGGAAGTTGTACCCAAAGTAGCTATAGGTCTTTAGCATTGACTTGATCTTTAAGTGATTTCTACAGTATATTGAGCTGTCTTAATTGGCTGACAACAAAATCATGACCCTCCAGCGAGGTTATCCTAGATGGCTCATGCAAGACTTTTGCCCATTTGCACATATGACCCTTTGAAATAAAGTGTTTGTCTGGCTGTAGATGGTGGCTTCTTTTGTAAGACAAAAGAGCTCTGTTGAAAATCCTCCCTTAGTTGTCATCGTCCTAAAATCAGAGATACCAAAAGAGGAAAAACTAAGACAACAACTTCTCTAAGAGTTACTACCCGTGAATGCTCTTAAAAGTAGGCAGAACTGTGAAAAAAACCAAAATGCCAGACTGTGGGGCTGAGCTCATATTTCTCCATGGGAATGTTTTTTTCCACCGCCTCCTTTAAGAGGTAGTTTCTTACTTTAGATAAGGGAAGCTCCATCAGCTGCTTCATAGAGCAAAACTGACACCCACTGGCCACCCCCAGTACTTGAAACGTTTTGAGCTATTGAGCAATCCTTGCTTCAGGGCAGAGCAGGAGGAAGGAGAGGTGGATCAACCTTCCAGCTCATCCCAGCCCTTCTTCCTTCCAGCACAGGATCTCAGCGTCGTCAGTGGAAGCCCCAGCACCCCACTGCCATGAAGTGGGACGATGCAGGACCCAACGCTCAGGATCCCCTTCGCTCCTTAGGGCATCGGTTTTATCAACTCCTTTTACGTGACCAGTGACAGGGCTCCTATCCCTTTCTGTAGGAAGATGGACCGGCTTCACTGACCATTTTCCCCCTGAAATTCAAGCAGACATTTTATTTGATCAGTCTCGGGCTTGCCGTGCCCATGCTCCGCCACACTTCCCTGCACCAGCTATTTGCAAGCAGCCATCCATGTGCTGGTTGCCACTCAGCCATACGCACCCAATTCTGCTCCGTCTCTTCTGCGTCCCACGTTTCTCTGCGGTATCCTCATTCTTCGTCACGCTGTCGCCTCCGGTCGCTGGAGCTTTATTATCAAGGCTCCCAAAGATAACGTTTCCTACCAAGTGCTGTCGCCTGTGTGTTGTGGGAAGAAGCATCCCTGTCTGCCTCCCTGTCACGGCCCAGGCCAGGATTACATTGGCATTTATGCATTAATTTTTGAATCGCATTGCGTGCTCATATCTGATTTGCTATCCACTTAGGCACTTGCAACATGATTGCCTTGTAAGTAGCTCCTTCCTACCAAATATCTTTGGTTTAGATTATATTTATCTCCTCATGGAGAACTTCAATCTTCCCCGAGATTCAATCTAATTCTCTTATTTCCTCCACATGTCATACATCATCATGTGCTACTCTCTGGTATTATTCCTTGCTCCCCTCTGGTCTTTGAAACTCTTCTCCACTCTCTTGTATGTTACCGATTTCATACAGTACATTATATCCTACATGGAACATGTCACTTTGCTGAAGGGTACATTATTATATTTTATGTAAGCAGCCTGCCCTTTTATGCCTGCGTGATCAGTTTGCACGTTAGCTATTTTAAACATCCTGGTAGTACATTATTCAAAATTTAAAGCGTGGTATCTCTAAAGCGCTGTCCTGTTCTGTATCGCGGTTTCCAGGCAGTGTAGAGTAACTTCTGTTGTTAAAGAGGGAAGAATGTCCTTTACCACAGAGCAGCGTCCCGCTGCCCGCTCTCCCTGCCGGGGCCGCTGCCCGAGGTGGCTCAGCCTCAAGCGAAAAAGGAAAGCCGGGTAAGCTCTGCCCGCCCTTTCTGAACACTCATACCTTCACTGAACCTTCATACCTTCAATCAAAGATCCCACCTTGACTGCCCAAGCCCAGGGCCTGACCGCTTTGAGTTATCCCGGTTGTTAGTCCACAGCCAGCTCTGAAGCGCTGGCCTTTCACAGCACGGGTTGTGGATCTGGGTGAACACGACAGAACTACTTGGCCCGCAGCTGCACCGTGTCATTTGTGAGCACGCAGAGGTGCCCTGTCTGCCCAAGCTTTTGGGAGCAGCGGGGAAGGTCCTACCCGAGCACAGACGTACCGGGAAGGGTTGAACACGGCTTCAGCAGAGTTATTACAGAAACTGCCAACCCTTGCAGTACAAATATTCTTTACTGCATCTTGCTTTAGTTTCTAGCCTTGCCTGAATTACAGTTTCTCCCGAACTAAAATGCGCAGCCTCATGGCCAGAGGATGAGGTGGTGACTTGGAGAATATGGAGCCTGTTCATCCCCAGACGTCACCATTTCCCGGAGGCGGTGGCCGCTGGTAGGGCAGAGGGGACACCCGGCTGCCTCGCTGGGGGCACCAGGCTCCCTGAGCTCCCTCCCACTGAGTGCTGGAGTGAAGCAGCAGATCCTCCCCCTGCCTTTCCTGCCGCAGCGATAACATTATTAAAATAACACTAAGCTGCCGTAGACATGGCTGACGGCTACGCATCATTTATTGATTTTCCTTGTTTAAAGCTTAGCCATGATTTCAGGCGTGCAAAACTCCGTTACATCAGAATGATTTGTCAGTAAATTGCTTTTTATGTTAAAAAGGGAGGGGGGAAAAAAATACGTTCAATGCCGAGTCCTGGGATTTCAGGCTATGCCTCAGGTAACGATGGGGTTGTGAGAATACGGTGAGTCCCTAGCTCGAGTCATGCCCGCACAAATGATACGCTTTCTTTGCTGGCTTCTGTTTGAATATGCTTTTCCTTATTCAGACTAGATTTGTCTCTATATAGTGGGATTCCTGGGGGAGAGAGTTGTTTATATAGACAAACTCTACATTGTTTTGGTTTCAAATTTCCTTTTTTCAAAGCAATCTCTGAAAAAGGACCCACCCCATCGCCCTCCTGAGTGTTTGCTTACTCAAGGTCTGCAAAGAGGGGTAGTTTGCTCCAGCTCTCGGCGTGGGGGCACAAGAAGAGGCTGCATGTTTGCAGAGGCATAGGGCCTGATTTGGTTGTGTTTTGTGGACGTGCTTGAGCACAGAGCCCCTGCCCTCTCCCATGCTATCAGGGCATCGTTCTGGAAGCCCAGGCCTGTCTGGGTGCCAGTTATAGCGGGGTGTCTCTGCTTTGCAAATTCCCAAGTCCATATTAAGCATATGGTGTTGATGTACAACCCTGAGCTTATTAATGCTTGATTATTGTTAAAACTAGACATCGCATCCACCCTGCTGCATCCTATCGAGACCTCTGCACTGTGCCAGAAACTGTGAGGTTAGCATCTTACTACCCGTGTTTCCATCTTCTCATATTAATACCGAGCAATATATCTACAGCAACGGACACAGTAGTCTTTCCTACATAGCAACAAATGATTTGAGGATGCTTCAGAAACCCATGCAGGAGCCCATTGCAAACTGACACTGACTGGTTTGGATGCTGAGAAATCCCTCAGAGAGAAATAACCCGGAGAACCTTTGAAGTCATCTATGAATATATTTTGCTGGGATCATACACAGGCAGAAAAGATACCCAGCAGGCTTGTCCTGCTGGGTAAAGATTAATCACATACCCCATACGCTTCTATACGGAGACGGAGACTCCACCGCCTCTCTGGGCAGCCTGTGCCAGGGCTCTGCCACCCTCAGAGTAAAGAAGTTCCTCCCCATGTTCAGACGGAATTTCCCGTGTTCCAGTTTGTGCCCGTTGCCCCTTGTCCTGTCACCGGGCACCACTGAGAAGAGTCTGGCCCCATCCTCTTGTGTTTTAAAAGCAAACTTGTTTATCGACTCACAACCAGTATTTCCATGATTTTACCAGCTATGCTTCTGCTGTGAGACAACTGCTTGTTTTTCACTTTGATAACTAAGAACTGCAGATGTGGGTGTTTTTTTTTCTCCCTGGTCTTTCAGCCTTCCTTCCAGCTGCATCAAACGTGCAGACTTTTTCCTTTCAATTTTCAGGTGTAGGTCCCAATCCAACGAAGCACTTAAACCAATGTCTTCATTTGAAGTTAGCTCCCCCCTTTTTTTTTCCACCAGGAGGCTGAGTTAGATGAGCTCCAGACGTGTCCCTTCCAACCTAAATTACCCTCCCACACACACCTTAATAGTAACAGTACTTTATATTTTCTGTAAGAGTCTCCCATGGCCATCACAGAACAGAAAGGCTCAAAGACGTCATTATAATCCACTTTTACAAGAATGAAGGACAGAGAAAGAAAAGGCAACATAAGGAGCAGAAAAAGAGTTAGTTTCCAGTGGTATAATAATTTTTTGCAGTATCACGCATATCAGGGAGAGGTTTCAAGGGAAATTGTGTACTCATCCCAATTTTTCGCACTTTATGCATATTTAAAATCCAGACAATCTCCAGTCTTTCAATGACTCTTCTGGTTTGGGTCTTTTTAATTATTATTGTTAAAGGTATTTGAAAAATCAATACGCTTATCAAAGGGTTTTCTGGAATTGCAGCTTGCTTTCTACCTTTTCATAAATAATGGAAATACACAGGCAAGGCGCAGTAAGCGTGTGGCTGTACTATTTACTGCTTTCCTCTGGGGAGCCATTTATCTTACAACTACTACAGTTTACTTTGGGAAACGTGTCTGATTGTAACACTTGCAAACGCGCGTTTTGAAAGTTGGCTCTGATAATTTATGCACTCACACTTCCAGATCACACATTATCTTTAAAGCTTCCCTTTTCACAACGATGTTCCCCATTTTCACTAAAACAAAGGGGGAAGAAAAAAGCCCACCTAAAGGGAAACCTATGTAGATGAAGAATAAAATTTCCACCACGTTGCGCTTTCAATGTCACATTAGTTCTTTTGGGCCACAGCCTACACCACGCATACTGAGATAAAAAAATAGGGGAAAGCTAGAATTCGTTCAAATTACTACGAACTTGTCAAGATTAGTTCAGAACAGGAGAAACAGAAAAAACAAGAGCTATGCAAGTTTATTGCACCTGAAGACTCGTCCCCTACAATCTACCTCAACAGCTAGAAGAACGTGCGATTTGGTGGAATGTTTTCCATCAAAAACCCAAACTGTTGGGTTCTTTCTTCCATTTTCATTTCTGCCAGTCAAACTTGGAAAATGTCCACCCTAAACTTACGTTTTCTACTTTTGGAAACATATTTCTGCATTTGTGGTCTTCGGTTTTCTCAAGGAAAAAAAAAACAGCCCAGCGAATAGAAATTAGTTAATTGTCTTTTTTTTTAGTTAAAATTCAAATTTTCTGTTAAAAAATTTTGATTAAAAATTTTCACCTAGATTTAATCTTTATTCTTGCTTTTAGTCCATAGCTGCAGGCATGGCAACAGACTGAAGAGAGGACAGAAACAAGGAGAAGTCCCCAGCAGAGGCCCGTGAAAGGAAAACACATGGAGAGTTCCTAAGGAATAATGTTATTTGCCTTATTCTGGCCAAGTTTCCAACATTCAGTGATTTCGTACCACCATATTTAACAATGAAACCAAGGCTGCAGTCACAAATATCAGGATCATTTTTTTGCTGCGTATTTTACCCCCGCACAAGCTGGGGTAAAAAGAAACTTACACAAAAAGAACTTGCACAAAAAGAACTATAATACTTCTGGCCATTTTTATGTTTGCCAGTAAGAAAAGCGAAGTGATATATAATCTCCTACCTCTGTGCATGTCTATTTATTTTAGGGCGCTATAAGCCAATTTTGGCATGGCAAAGGCCATAGTATCATATTTTGTCTAATACCAGCTACCCCTCAGTGAGGGAATATACCTTGCTGTTTACAGTAGGCTGGTTGCCCCAAATTAAATTAATTTTTAGGTGTGTGCTTTTGAAGGACTGAAAGCAGATGATGAGACGTTGCACCGCGGTTGTTGCCTTTGTAGTTGGGCGCGTTTGCGGGGAATCTCTTCAAACGGCCCTCCCAGAGCAAAACACGCGCTGCGTCTTTCCACGAATTTAGCTCCTAGTGCTCTCCAGATCCACCCGTGAAGGGCACTATAGATCCCTCCTCCCTGTCCTTCCCAACCGCTTCACCATCCTCATGAGCGTATCCTGATAAAACTCCCATGCGATCTCAACTCCGCTCGCAAAACCAGAATTAGGGAGCTCGTGGGCTGCTTGCTGCCTTCTCCAAGCTGAAAACTTTCCCCTGCAAAAGGTTATAGAAAGTGAGGGGTAATTTACAAAACAACCCCCAAAACTTTCCACTACTCTTGAACTTTCTTTTTTTCTGTGGTAAAAGGCAGATGAGTTTGATGTTTATTATCAGTTTTTCCTATTGTCATTGCACAGAGTTAATGTAACTGCCGTGCTATAGTAATATACATCTGCTCTTTGAAATGCACCAGCGAATGTCAGTTAGGCAGGATTTGTGCTTTTCATGGTGTCAGAGTAATTAACATCCCCTTTGTTTTAAGTACGCGATGAAACAATACATGAAAAGTCCCCACAGAACGTACCAGAAAGGGCTTAAACGGTAGGAAAAAAAAAAAATCATAGAGACCAGGGCTGCACTTCCGCACCTCACTTCAGGTATGGGAAAGTGGAAATCCAGGGAAATCCAGGGCAAAATCCCACTAATGGGAATCAAGCAAGAGTGCCCGGGTTAACCACTGGCACGGAGGTGAGGATGGAGGAGCATCGTTTGCCGAGGCTTTGGACTAGAGACACCTGAGCTACTTGGATTCCCTTTTGTTCTCCATTTGTCCACCCTAAACCCTCTCTTTCTCTTTTTTTTTTTTTAATTCATACAGCGTCGAGTTTCATTAAATGTTTATGACCCTATTACAGGATACAGTTTTAGATTACTATAATAAAAGGGAGTTGATAAAACTTCATTATCTGTGGTGGCAGAGGAAGAATAAAATCTTACACCTTCAAGTTTTGCCATCACGTTGGTTGTAATAACTTTTTTAAAAGCCAAAGCACACAAAAAAACCCCCAGAAAAGCCAAATTCACTGTTACTGGATCCAATGTCACAAAGTCACCATTGGAAATTGGTGTATCGAGCACATAAGGAGAACTTTACTAAAGCCACAATTTCTTTGTCATATATTATTTTGGGGCAACCCCATTTTGTTCCCTGTGTTACTACGATGGGAAGTAAACGATGGTTAAAGTACAGGAGTATCACCTCAGCAAGGACAAATTTATACCCAAGGCAAGGTACGGAGCTCGGATATTCCTGTGATCTTTTCCTTTAAAAAATAAATTGGTGGTACTTTAATCATTTATCGGAAGGAAGAGAGTGTTTGTTTCAAAGGCGTGGAACGAGGTCTTTAAAATTAAACTCTGCTCATCTTCGGCTTCTGAGTGAATGCAGGAGTAATAAGGATTTTAAGATCTGCAGAGATGTTTTAATTCCTTCATGTTCTGCAGGTAAAAAAAAAAAAATTATCTCTTTTCCTCCCCATTGCCAGGTGTGCAAGAAGGGACATTTTGATAAAATCCAGTCCTCAGTTTCAAGGTTTATAAAAAAAAAGGAAAAAAATGTATGAATGCAAAAATGCCATAGTAACACCCCCTGCAAAATACCCACCTCTTCCCCTCCCATGGCATTTTTAGAGTCTAATTTTGTTTAGAGGATAAATTTGGCTGGGCCACGCAGTACTGATGCTCTATCACCTACTGCTGGACCCCGAGGGGGTACCAGAGGTCCCTGTGGGGGTCCCATGGGGGACCCAAAATGCCCAAAATGCCCGCGGGGTTCGGGCTCTGACACCCTCGAGGCGGGGTTCGAGCTCTGTGGCATGGGAGGGACACAGCTGAGGGCAGGCAGGGAGAAGGTGGGAATCGTGTGGTCAGAGTTCGGGACAGGTTTCTGCAGGGGAACCCGTTGTCCAGGCTCCTGCAGAAGGTCTGACCCAGACCGTCTCAGAGAGGCGTATTGGTCAGGGCGTGAAAAACCCGTCTCAAAGGTCCTTCAAAAGCAAGGGGCTGGGTGAGCTACCGGCTACCCCTGCGCTCGGGGGCCACCAGCCTGACTGCAAAGGGTTGACAAGAAGCAGGAGATGGTGGCTTCCCCAGTTGCCCTGCGCCCGTGCCACCACCCCTCATCGCCCTCTCCGAGCCTCCTGTGTGTTTCTTGTTCTTCTTTCATTTCTCGCCCTTTCCCCACAAAAATTTCTCTCTGAATGGAAGAGCCCCCTCCGTTTGAGGGCAGGGCAAGCTGCGGCCCCACTTGCCAGCTGTGGGCCCCAGATGTGCTGGCGGAGAGCGGGCACCCACCTGGGCGCCTCCCCTCTCCCCACCTGCTCCCAGCCATGGAGACGGACGGCGCTGCTCGTTCTGACGGTGGTTACCCCTCCGTCAAACCAAGCCAAAACGCTGCCAGGGGCACCCAGGGGGCTGGGGGCTGGCAGAGGGAGGGAAGGGAGGTGCCACGCGGTTGGGGTGTCCCCTAGACCCCAGCATGGCGTGCCGGCATCTTCCCATGGGCGGAGGAAGGAAGCCCACCAACAAAAGAAAGAGGCAGGTGTGCAAGGGGAAGGGTGAGGAGATGAGAGATACAGGGCAGGATGAGGCACTGGATGCAAAAAGCTGCATTTAAGGAGCCATTTTTGTATCGGAGAGGGGCAGAAGGGGCACACAGCCCCTTCCCCACTCACGGTACCACGGCCTATGTGCTGGTATCACCTCTGTGTGGAGAACCTTGGTCACGTCTCCTCTACAGCGTGCCAGGGGGTGATAAGGTGACCTCTACCCAAGGTGGTTGTCCTCGATTTAACGGCGGTTTGATTGCATTTGGACTAGCAGCACTCTGCATCGCCGGGGCTGGGGAGAGCTGCTTCTCCCTTCGCCCACCTGAAAACGCATCTTCAGTTTGTGGTCACGGTCCTTGCTACCGCTCCGGTTTGGGCTGTCGGCACGCAGGCAGGTCCTGCCCTCGGCCTTTTGGCTGGAAGTACGAGGGCTAGAAACAGCTCTCATTTAAACCCCTCTTCATATATAAGCAGAAACGCTGTGAGATTTGGCAAAATCAGGAGCTTCTTGATTGTCACATTTTTTGTAGAAGTTAAAAGGGAAACTTACAGCATTCCAGATCCTTCAAGGGCCTTTCAAGGCCCAATAACCAACTTCTTGTACTAAAGAAGGCCTGTTGCACGCACAGGATCATAGATGTGTAAAGTCTAGACACGGGATCACGTGCGTGTGCTAGAGCCAACAGCCCCATATCGTAAAACTCAAGCAGGTCCAGGCTTTGGCTCTCCCAACTGGCATATGGGCAGATGTCCCACTGGGGCAGCTGGTGCTAGAAATACAGCAAAGTCAGCAAACAAACTTTTGCTCCTACCTGCGAAAAAGACCAGGAGGTGAAAAGAGGAGGTCTGGGGGAGAAGAGAGATGTTTAAATGGTCTTCGAGTAAGGGCTGTTTTCTGAAAGTGGAAGCCACCATCCCGTGGTTGCTTCTCAGTGGTTGAAAGCGACCATCTCCTGCTCTGTAAGAAGGTAACCTCAGGTACACTTTGTAAGTTAAAATAAAATTTCAGTTCAATACCTTGGATGGAAACTGCTTGACATGAAAGAGGCCGTTTCATATAGATGTCATTAGGATTCGGGGTTTCTGCCCACATGCAAGGGAGTGGAAAGCTGCTTTTAAGCCGTTGTTGGAGCAGCCCCGTTTGCTACATTGGTTTGTGGGACGGACTGTGCCTCCGAGGGTTTAACTAAGCTTTTAGCTCAGTGTGGCTTGAGCCCCGGGGGGGGTTAGTGTGTATCTGCCAAGGCTCCTCAAAGGTAAAAATGAAGTTGGTGCCTATTAGTCAGAAACCACCACAAAGCTGCGGAGCCGGAGGATGCCGGAGCCCTGGGTGTGCTATTTAACACCTGCCAGCTTTCTGCGCAACTGCATCCTACGAGGCTGTTTCCACTTGCATTTGTGGTTAGCAAACCCAAACCCCAAATCTTCAGCAATTAACACTTTTTCTCTAAGGTTTCTGCTGAAAAGGACTGTCACGGCACACCTGAACCTCAGTGAGGGAAACACAGGTTGAATGCCTGAACTGTCGTTTTTATGGAGGCTTCAGTTTCAGGAGAGACAGATGTGGCTCAGCGACGGGGAGAAAGGGATCAGGGAGCTGAAAAGATAGCGCGAGGAAAGGAGACTGCAGAGAACGCATGGCCTCTGCGGAGTAAAAACCTTTCTGGATACTCAAATTCCTTTGAAAGTCCAAAGCCGTAGGGATAAGGCAGTGAAGTACCTGCCTTTTAGCTGCTTTTAAAATACCCTCCAGCGTGGCAGCATTTAAACAGGGGTTAAGGAGGGGGATTAATTCCTGCTCCCCTGAAGCAGCCTCTTGCCTGCAGCTCTGCCTGCCCCATCCTGTGTTGGCCCCTGCAGCCGGTTCACAGGGCAAAGAGCTGTCACCCGAGCCCCGTCCTCTGTCTCGCCCCTTCTGTCATGGGCAAGCCGGGAAATATGCTCCAAGCTCCAAGGATGCTCTTTCACCTTGCTTCTCCGTGGATTTTGCTGCCCTGAGGATAGGGTGGGCCCGCTCCCAAAGCCCAGGGGGGAAAGTCTTGCAGACCTCGCCTTGCTGCCAGGGAGGGGAAGAAAACAGGTAACGACTTTTAGGAAGGAGGGGGGTCTGCTCTGCACCCCCACCCAGGGAGGAGGGGAGGTGTCGAAGAGCTGCTTCTGCAAACGGGGGTGCCTCCTGGCCCCGCTCCCTGCCCCAGCGCGGTACGGGCTGTGTGGACATAAGGTCCACAAAAAGCTTTGGAAACAGAAATATTTTTAAACTTGCGGGTCCCATGGGTATTCCTCTTCAACGAGAGAAACTAGAGGTATCAGGCACTTGGGAGCAAAAGCAAATATTTATGTATGAGCTGCATTTATTAAATTCCCTTTCATGGTTGACCTAATTTTTTCTTCTTTTAAGGGGTTAAATAGCTTAAAAACAAACCTTCTTTGGATCAGCGTTTCAGGTTGCTCTAGGCCAGAAGTCCCCAGCGAACCTGCTGCTTTAACTGCAAACACAGCTCCTCGCAGACCTGTTCCCCACCAAACATCTCCGACTTCCTAAGTGGGAAGCCCTGGCTTTGCCTCGCTGTTAAATCAACATTAAAATGGGGGAGAGAGGACACGACCCAGCAACGGCACCCCGGAGCTGCCGGTAGAGCAGGTAGAGGTAGGAACGGTAGAGCTCCCCTTGGTAGAGCTCCCCTTGGCCTTTAGCAGGTGGCAGAGGGGGGGGGGGAAAGGAGGAAAAAAAAATAAATGTATCTATGTCCCCTCCTCCTCTCCAAAAACAAGAGGGCTCAGATAAGATGCCCATGTGCTTGCAAAGAGGTGGAGGTAAAACACATTAGTTAAGCGAAAAACCAAATGCAAGCTCACACAAATGTAGGATTTTCAAGGCCTGGTTTGTTGCAAGCGATGCGATGGTCTACATTGGATCTCGGGTGTGCCTGAATTAAACTGACGCTCCTCTGCGGCTGCCGTGGCACACGCCGGCGCCGTAGGTCCATGGCTGCACGGCTGGTACCTACAGATGTGACCAGCGTGGACAGTAATATCTATTTACGTAAGGCCTCCCTGCTGGAATGAACCATCGGGAAAAAGAAACCCAGACACTGGGTGAAAGCAGTGATGAACAGATTCAGATAGTTCAGGCCCGCTTTGACTCCTTGGTGGTCCCCAAGGTATTCTGATGGTGGCATCTGACCTTCATCAATCCACCATCAGCTGCACCTCACTGACCACGCAGGCTGGGGCTTGCAGAGCACGTCCTTTGGGGCACCTACGGAATTATGTTTAGAATCACAGAATTGCCCAGGTTGGGAGGGACCTTTCAGATCATCGAGTCCAACCATCGACCCAACTCTGACAAAACCCATCACTAAACCATATCTCTAAGCACTATGTCTGCCCGGCTTTTAAATACCTCCGGGGTGGTGCCTCAGCCGCTTCCCTGGGCAGCCTGGTCCAGATGTGACCTTGGATTTCCCATGGGGTTTCACCTATCCCATAACCATGGGGGGTGACCCCAGTGCTGTATTGGGAATGCCTTTTCAGAAAGCCTCCCCGCTCTGCCTTCGTTATCTCAGCAGCGAGGGGGTGCCGTACCTTGCCGCCACACATGCGTACAAGAAATAAGCCCCGTAATATTCTTGCACAACTGCCGTTGTAAGTTAGACTGCATTCCTGTCTTTCAGTTGTCAGGAGAGTGTGGAAAGAAGATATTTATCGCATTAGCCCTGCATGATCAAGGAGAAGCCTGGCTGTTTAAGGATGCTTTATTAATGAATGCTAGAGGACATCTACCCCTCCTAACGTACAAGTGGCTCGTTACTGAAAAATGCAGGGAGATAAACAGCCAAGTCCTCTGTCTTCTGTGGCTGTTCAGTAGGTGTGTTACACTTGACATGGGTTATTTATGAGTCTCAGATAGTGCCCACGGCTAAACCTACCATTGCCATTAAAAAATAAAAGCAGATGTAACCAACAGTGTTCTGCTGCTGCTGTTTTAATAACACGAACGTCTTTCACATGACTTAAAAGGCCCAATCCAGTGTATCAAAGTCGAGGATAATTTTTCCCATCGACTTCAAAGGGTTTGGGACCAGGCTTAATAACGCAGCTGGTACCTCGCCCCCCTCTCTCCCCCCGGCGCCTGCCCGGCTGGAGGCGTATCGATACCTCAGACAAAACCAGCCTCGCGTGTGCGGCGGCGGCCGCTTCCCTGCTCTGCAGGACCCACGGCTGAGCGCTCCCCCAGAGCGCCCCGTTCTGCCAGCGAGCTCCTCCGCGATGCCCCGTGGGGATGCTGCCCGGGAGAGCGGGGAGCCGGGCCGGCATCTTCTTCCCCGGCCGACTCTTTCTTAGCAGGGCCCCGATGGCACGTGTGACACTTAGAGAGGGTCAGCCGGGCCACCTCCCCCCGTCCCGGGCACGGGAAACGCGTCCCTCTCCAAAATGGGAGCACGAGGGTGTGCTGCTGTGAAGGAGACCCTTCCCCATGGCGTCTCCCGCCTGCTCTTCTCCCGCTGCCCCAAATCCTCACGCACCGACTGGCTGCGGCCCACAAACAGCCTGGGAGGGGGGAGCCCCAGCTGATCGGCAAATCACACTTTGCGTTAAATGACGAGACGTGTTTACATCCAGGGCATTCCCTACGGCTCCTTCAATCCCGCTACAACTGAACAAAGGGCAAGCCCGCCATGAGGAGTCACGTAAGGACCCCAGAGCCCTCGCGTGCCACCCTACGGCAACCCCCCCGGCTCCAGCAGCCAGGGCAGAGCAGGGCAGGCAGCGGCGGGGGAGCGATACACGGTTTCCATACCTCGCCATCGCACCGCTCGCTCCCTCCGGTGCCAACGGCCTGGATTTTTACCAGCCACCTTAATTTCCACAGCGAACCACAACACAGAGGCCCTCGTATAATTAAAACCGAAGGAGCTGATGGCTCCAAGTGCCTCACAATGCCTGCCGGCGGCCTGGCGGTGGGAGGGGGCCCTGCTGTCCCCCCCAGCCGCTTGGGATGGCGCCCAAAACCACCCCGGCCCACGGGGACGCTGCAGGCAGGGCGGCAGGCACGCCACGAACCTCCCCGGAGAGCACAGAGCTAATAACGCCAGGTACGCACCTCAACGCGCGGCTGGAGTGGGGCCTCTTAAAACATAAAGTTAATGAAACTCCAGCTCCTGGCGAGCTTTTAGTATTTTAACCCCCCCCCCCCGGGAAGGCGGGAGGGCACGGAGGCACGCAGGGCTGTCCCCGCACAGAGGGGCCCAGGCGCCAGCGGTAAAACGCCCTGGTCGCAGTGGGCTTCTGGGCCGGGGAGCTGCAGGGGGGAAGAGGAGGGTATCCAAGAGCATGGGACACCCCGGTGGCGGCTTCCTCGCAAAACCGCTGCTAAACCGAACTGCCCCAGCTCGGCTCCCTCCCTGCCAGCGCGCTCCCTGCTCGCCACCAACACGTGGCAAGCGCTCTGCAAAACGCTGCTCACTTGCTCTGCGGCTGCTCGTGACAGCGTGATTTGGATGAGGAGAGAGAATTAAAACAATCTGCTGAAGAAGATGAACGACCTGCGTCCAGTGCTGCCTTTTCTTTTTTTTTTTGTTCGTTTTTTTTCTTTCCAAGCAGCGTTCTCCTTCGAGGGCCAGCCAGGTCCTCACCACACCACAAGCACCACCGCGTTTTCCAGGAGGCAGTGGCTGCTCCTCAGCTCCCCTTTCATTGCGCGCAGGGAACACGACACCAAAATAAATTTATCTGTGACTTCTACCAGCTCCGGACCCTGAGGGCACATCACCCCCTTACGAACACCTCTGTGCAGAAAGGATAAATTTGCCCTCGAGAAGCAGTTTTGGCAGCACCGCGCTCAGGTGAACCGTGCCGGATTTATCCCGCTGTGCCGCATTTATCCTGCCATGGCAGGTACCAGTCCAGGGAAGGGTTAAACCAAGCCTTCCCTCCTTAAAACAGGAGAGCCTTGCTCCCGAGAACGAAGCACACGAAGACGCTCATTTTAATGACTATACTTTGTTGTAATGTTACCAGATATTTTAAAGAGCATATCACTCTAGCAGAAGCCACTGCCATCTGTGCTTCCCCAATTAGGAATGCAAGCAAATATGTATTTTACAGTAACATCAATAAAATGTAATGTGCAAGTGATGTGTTTTTAGTTTTTTTTTTTTTAAAGACACAAATTAGGGAACCAGTCGGTCTTGAAACTGCGGAATTCCCTCGCAGGAAGAATGGGGGTTTGGTAACCAAAAGAACAATCCAGGCAGGGCCTCCGTCACATGGATTTTAGTTTTCAAAGCAGAATAAATGGGCTTTAATATCTTTCTTTTTTTTTTTTAAATGTATCATCACTTTGAGATCATGGTCTACACTTTTTTTATTTTCTAAGCCCTGCTTGCCAGGCTATTCGTTAGTGAGCATCCCATACGATCTGCCCCAAACCTGCCTCCTGTCAGAAGACGTGTTGAGCGTTTTCCAAAATCTCGGCTCTTTTTTTTTTTTTTTTGCTGCTGGCTCAGATGGGTCACCTGCAAGCTGAGACACTGTAAATCAGCGATTTGGGGAAGGAAACGCTTTCATTTCCCTCTTAGTTGCAAGATGGAGATGTGGGTGCTCTGCAAATATTTTTGGTTATTTCCAGAAAGCGGCTTCCCTGGCGGAGCTGGGCCATCGCCCTCCCCATCACCCCACAGCACCCGGCTCCCCCGGGAAGGCCAGAAAAGCTTTCAGAGAGCAGGAGAAGAAAACACGGGGCACGGGGGAGAAACCCCAGCATTGCAGAGAAGGTGGAAAGCCCTGGTGCGGGGCTGGCGAGCCCGGCTCCTCGGGGGGACGGGGAGATGCCCGTGGGGCGAGGCTGGGCACCACGGGGGGACGCCGGGTACCACTGGGGGACGCCGGGTACCGCCGCGTCTCTCACGGGCGATGCTTATCACGCTGCGAAGTCGCAGGGCGAGGGCTCGCTGCAGGCTGGGGAGGTGTTTGAAGTCGGAGGAGAGCCGTTAGAAACCTCCAGCGCTTTGCACTGCGGTCACTTGCCTCTTTCTGCCTTTCTTCTTTTTTTTTTTT
>VYZM01005857.1:23424-36452 GCA_013398915.1 Dromas ardeola
TTTTTCCATCCAACTGCATCTTAATCTCTTTCTCTAGAGCATGCGGCCCCCAAAGGGGAGGGGGGGCCCAACCCAAACAAAGTAAAACAGCAACATATTGTCTGTGCCTGCCAGCAAGGCATCCCCTCCCTACCTCGGGCTTAATGCGATAATGAATCTTCCCGTAGGAGCTTTTGTGGTTTAGGGCTTACTGAATAATAATGTACACAGAATACACACAAAGCCACATTTCTCTCTCTCCTCCTCTTTTTTCTTTTGTTCCCTCCCCCCCCTCCTCCCCCAATACACATCTGATCAAAAGCCAGGCTGCAATTAAAACGTAGCATAGTTTGGGGTTTTTTTTCCCCGATGCCACTAGATGGTATTTCATCAGCAAATGAAAGCTAAGACAGTGTAAATATTTTCCCCACAACGGTAATGATAAAGGTTATACTTTATAACTCTGCTTTGTGCTTTAACGCTTAGCCCTTTGAAAAATATTTTATGCTAAATTACTCTTCAGTTAACTAAAAAGAGTGTGTCGCACAGAAGGGTTATACCTGCTTCAGGCCACAGGAATCGCCTTGCTCTGCCCGAGTTTCCCGTTTTCGGTGTTCCCTGACCCACCTGTAACTGTGCTGCACTCACCTGCGCGTCCCCTCCACCGGCGTAACCACGGATGCTTCTACCCAACAGGGATCTTGGAGCATCCCTATGTGGTGCCGCAGAGACCCCGGAGCGATGCATCTTTTAATGGTGGGGAAAGCTGTGGAGCTGCTGT
This sequence comes from Dromas ardeola, assembly GCA_013398915.1. NCBI lineage: Eukaryota > Metazoa > Chordata > Aves > Charadriiformes > Dromadidae > Dromas > Dromas ardeola. The sequence continues at coordinate 24,185 of VYZM01005857.1, forward strand.
GGTCTTTGTCCAGGTTTTTCAGCAACTTCATGGCAGAAAGAACAACAGAATAAAGTCCTTCTATGGCCATAGAAGTCCTCCCTGTGCTGTCACTTGCTCTCCGGGTGCATATTAACATACTCGAGAAACTCCTTGACATGACAGGGGCTACACACCACCTAAAGAAGCAGATATTGGGTAATAAGCCCCAACTAATCAAAGTGAGCAAGAGTGAGATGCGAGGACCTCACAGATGTTCACCGTGGAGTGGCTGGTGTCAGTCGTGGCATTTGAGAAAATACTTGCAGGACCAGAGCATTCATTCTGTTTTCAGCCTCTTTTGTGTAAATCCAAGAAAAACGTTAAGCTACATATTGATGTGCAGAGATCCCTTCTTCAGTCCATCGGTGAAGAGGGTCGTTCTCAGGAGGAACTTCTCTATTTTCATCAGCTTGGAAATTTTCAAACATGAAAGGAAAATAGGTCACCAAATCTGCACTCTCCGTATACCTTCCTACACACGAACACTTAATGGTTTTCCTCGTGGGATACAAATGCAGTATCGTACTCAAAACCCTGACAGGAGTCACTCATATGCATAATTAAAATTAATTATGTAGCTATAGAGATGTCCCTGAGCCTTGCTAATAGAGAAATAATTCAATTTGACGGTCATCTTCATTTCTATCTTAACCACAGCATGTAAGATTGGAAATACATGTGTTTCACTTCAGTTAATTACTCTGGGCACACACACAAATACATGTGCTCCACGATTAATTACTCAGAGCTCAGTGAACTTGGCAGGGACTCCACCATAGTCAACAAAACCCTCTTCTCCACAATTTGGCCCTTGATTTCCCCGTGCCTGGTTGGGAGCCCCCTTCTAGGGGATGGTGGGCACGGGGGTTTTTGGTGTGCTGGGAGCCAGGGCCACGTGAAGTGCGGCTGGGGAGGAGGTCAGGCGAGGGAAAGCGCCTGCCTTCCCCCCTCACAGCCACCTCTCACCTCAGACGAAGACAAAATACCTGGCCAGAGGGTGCTCGGGTCTGGCCAAGCGCAGCTGCTCTTACCTCCTCAGGTAGGAGAAGAAAGCCTTGGCACCAGCGAGGAGCTGGAATCAAAGCCTCTTAAGTCCCTCCAGAAAAAGTTCCGCGTGGGAGCCAGCCCAGGGGAGCCGCAGCTCTAGAGAAATGCCTTCGCCTCCCCGGGCTGCCCTCAGCTCCTGCCCTCCAGAAACAACCCCGTTCAGCCAGGACAGTTTTACATATGAGAGTGATGTTTGCATGGTCTCCTTTGGCTGTTTCTCTGTCACGTGCAGCCTGCCAAGGCCTCCTGGGCGAGCTGCCTCCTCTCCTGGGCTTGTTCAGCGCAGGACAGGGCAAGCAGGAGGTGCCACCTGCAGCAAAGGGGAGCTGGGAGAGGAAGAATTAAAGAAAAACCTTCTAGTGGCAGGGGGACACAGCCATGGGAATAGATGAATTGCCCATGGAGGTCGCGGTGTCTGTGGTATTGGCGTTTTCTAAGCTTGGAGAACCTTCTCAGGAATGACCAAAGCAGCATCTGCAAGTCTCAGGACAGATCCAGTCATCTTCAGGAGTCTCCTCTGGCCAAGCTTGCTGCAATTCCCAGAGGCTTTATACCTCACCGGCACTCAGATGTTCCTCTGTGGCACCGAGGACCAATATAAGAATTTATGACCCATTCAGGAATTTATTTTAGATGCTGATGAAGTCTGAGTTGAAATTAAGTCCCATTTTGCGAATGACGACAATCAGGACATTACAGTATCTGCAGCGAAAGTTCGGCAGATCCCATTCAGAAGACACGAGCTGCTGCATTATGTTTATTTTGAATTTAGAGGCTTGTGCTTAGCGACAGGTTGCCAGTGTCCATCTGTAGCTTGTTTTTTGTTTTCATCCATGCTGCACATTTGTGTGACAAGACGTGGGCATGTTCAGCGTGGAACAAACCCGCTTGCTTTTCACCTCCAGTCTACCCACAGGGAAAGCTTGGCAGATCCCAAGCCTGGCAGCATTTTCCCCATAGGCACCTGGTGAAGCTCAGCATCCCCATCCGCTGCCCCAGGAACGGGCTCTGCCCTGTGCAGGAAGCCTCTTCGGGCCAGAAGCAGAAAATCCCCTGAGCCCTGATGCTCTGAGAGAGACAGGATATCCTAATATTTCAGCTATAAAAGCCATTATTCCACTCCGCTTCTCACAGCCCCGCCTGTGGAGCGGGGGATGGCTTTACCACTGTTATTTAACAGCTGGGTCCGCAGGCAAAGGACATTTGGGCATTAAACCAAATCAGCCTCCTTCAAGCTTGGAAGATCCCTTAACTGGGGCTTTATACACCCCACGTGCAGCCTCATCCCAGCGCTAATTCAGCGGGCAAAGCGCAGGGTTAACATCTGCCAAACCTCACATCGCGCTTCCCATTGACTCCGGTAGCCTCCCTGCAGGCCAGTATTAATTTGGTCAGTTAATTAAGCGTCCTAATTTTTTTTCCCCCTACTGAGGCCTTTCCTAGCATTTAGGAGAAATGTTTAAATGTCCTCATGGCCCTTCCCTGGGTGCCCCCAGCTATTTAAACTTCAGGCTGCCACAAGCTGCCCCCAGGAGAGAGGATGGGGAGACCAGGCTGGCTTTTGCAGCCGATTTGGGGATTATCACAGCCCTCTGAGCAAACTCAGAAGTACACGTGCATACAGTTCACCAACAAGTATGTTTCAGTAACAGAAGAGCATCTTTGCCATTAGTTGAAAGACAAAAAAAAAAAAAAGCAATGATTTTTAAAGCAAGTTCTTTAAGGAAGGGAAATGATGCTTTTATACAATTTCAATGACAAAGTAAGGAAGGAGTTCTGTCTGGTCTCAAAAATAAGCAAGAGGATGCTGATATCCCCCCAGATCACTGATAGCAAGCCAGCTGACGTGCGGTACATCCCGCCTGAATTCTGGCTTTCCTTTGCCTGCCCTCTCCTCTGTGGAGAGGTGCTCCCCAGGAGGGATCTCGGAACCCAGGGCTGGCCACCGGCTGCCACATCCCTGGTGTGGCAGAGACTCACGCTTCCTCCCCAAAAGCCGTGCCCGAGACACCCCTTCCGTGGGCGCCAAGCGCCGCAGTCAGATGGCAACGTAGGAGACCCAGAAGTTGTGCCAAGGCTCTGGCGGGGGAAAGAAAAATAAAAGAGTCACCCACGCGGAGCAGCCTTGCTTTGCAGGCTTTGCAGGCAACGGAGAGCTCGTTGGTGTGCCCTGGAACAGCACCTGAGCATCCCAAAACCGGCAGAGAGAGGAGCCAGGCAGGCAGCTCTTTGCCAGCTGCCGGCCTCAGTTGCACGGGTTTTTCCTTCTGCAACGTGCGCTTTTTAGGAAAACCTTAAAAGAAGCAGAAAGCTCTCTCCCTGAGCACAGAAGCTGACGCTTTTGAGGCTCTTGCTAAATTTAGATTTTCACAATAATTCAGCTAAGGGGAAAACAAAGAAAACCTCGATGGCAGTAAATTTGTAAGCTAAACTTTACCCTTTGGGGCAGCACAGCCGGAAGGGGCTGCAGCCCGCACTCTTCGGGAAGGTGCGCAGGAGGAGAGCCAGGGAAGCAGCCGACAGAAAAAGAAAGGTTTGGTGGGATGAGACCAAACGTTAGAGGGAGCCTACCCCATGTGAACAAATGCTATAGCACCGGTATTTTCAGAAGTCCCCTGGGAAATAGGAAAGTGAGCAAGAATAGATGAAAAGAGAAACCGTTGATTATTTTTACAATACGTCCCTCCCCTGCACAGGCAATACGAGAGCTTACAGCCCACTCCTGTCGCAGGAACTACGTGCAGGCTCTGCTTGGACACCAACTGGCAAAGCCCACGTCTATCCTTAGCTTTGCCCTGAGCTGTCACATAACCTGGAGCAATTCCCTTCCTCCCCACGTAACCCTGCTTCAGCAGGGACATCCTCAAAGGAGAGATTTTTTTTGGTGTTTATAGCACCTGGGAGACCAGGGTCAGGGGAATATCATCTCAGATACGATGTTTTCTGTAATAATAATAGTGCCTGGCTGTCACCCACCCTGTGCTCAGACACAGCTCTGACAGTTTGGCCAGAAATCCAATTTATCCCTTGGCATCCTGATAGCTCCTACCCTTATCACAGAGAGCTGCTCCCTTTGATCCGCACACAGCGGGAGACTCCAGTGATTTCAGAGGCCCCCAGCAAACTCCTCGGAAGGGCGATCAGCCCGGTGTGGGACTGGAGAAGATCTATGACCTTGTTAGCACAAGTGAGGCTTTTCCGCCCCAGACAGCGACTGGGCTGAGACGGGGCTCTGTGGGGCACAGGGGCGAGTGCTCTGCTGCAGAAAGCCGGGCACATGAGGCAGGTGGCCTCTTTACAAGCAAGGTAAGAGAAAAATCCAAACTAGCGCAAGCAAGGAACGTTGTTGTCCTTATTTATACTCTTCTCGCTCCTGGAGGTAGAAAAAAGTGAAAGCTGAGCACCTTCAGCTGGGAAAAGTGAGAATGTGAGCCCTAAACACTGAAACGTTGGCAAGAAGAGAGGTGGGGATATGATAGACTGTAATGTCTTTTTCTGGTTTTAATCTCTTGCTGCTTGATCACTTATACTTTGGCTTTGTGCTGCTTTTTTTTTTAAAATTGGCCTCAATTGTACATAGTGGTTCGTGACAAAAGGTGCTGCCTGTTTTCCTCTGCACGTGGCGCCTGACACTGGCCATAGCCTGAACCACTCAGCAAACAGCAGCCCCACCAACGTGTTTTATTCGGCACAAGCAGGCAGGTCTCCTCGCTCCAGTAATGACTGAGAAGGAACAGCCATCACCCGTATATTTCCCCTCCCCAGTTTGCTGTAAGTACCACCAAGGGGCTTGAGATTTTGGGAGCAGCACTCAAGAGCCTCAGCTCATGGCCTTGCTCTGACAAGGGAAGCCCTGAATTAATTCTTACAGGTTGGGTGTTTTTTTTTTTTGTTTGTTAGTTAACCTAAGATGGTAGACTGAAACCCGGGTTTTAAGAGTTTCAAACATTATTAACCTCTATTTGCAAACGGTACGAGCTGAGAGGAGACTTGCTGCAGGCATCAGGTTTCCATTCCCGCACGCTCAGAGCTTTTTCTGCTAAGTTTACAGGGCGAGTACAGATGGACTTTTTAAAGGCTTTCAGCTTTGTAACTTTGGCTTTCATCATCCCCCCAAATCCACATTCAAATGTAATGATTTGGCTATTAGAAAAAGTAGGGCACATCAATAACATGCTTGTGAGATCTGCCATCCTACTCATGGGAGCAACCCTTGCAAGGATGCATCTCACACTGACAGGCGTCCGTGCTGTCCTGGGCACCTTTTTCAGTCCTAGGAAATAAAAATAAATAAAAATTACAAGTTGTCCTTTTGAAATGCCATGCTCAGTCTGTGCGGGGACAGCAGGGGCTGTGTGTTAGCAGTGTCCCTTCGTGCTGCTGAGCTGTGCTGGTGGTGGGATCTCCAGGGCACTTCACCAGGGTCAGGGCACACGCAAAATAACCCTGGTGATTTTTTTTAATTTTCCGGGAAGTGCAGGATTGCCTGAGCTCTGCAAGCTCTGGGTATTGAGCGCAGCCAAGCCCAGCTCATTTGCTGAAATGGGTTTTGTTCACTCCTGCCCATGGAAAGCAGGCAGTGAACATCAGCCTGCGACAACCCTCGTGCTGACTCAGCGCCACCTGACAGCAGCTGCGTTCTGGCATGTTTAAGCTATAGCTCACCCAATGGAATAACCAGCAGTTTGATTACTGCCATGGTGAACTTATTATTTGAAGAATCTGGCCAAGCTGAAGAGAAGTGAACAGGTTTCCTGGTTAACATTGACCCCGTAGCTTAGGGGAAAAAATAAGTAAGTCCCCTCCCTCCTTTCACCCAACCTGTTCCACTTGTCAGGATGCTCTCCCCTCTCGTCCCGTGCCCAACCCACTGTGCAATTCTCACTTCAAAGGCTGCCCTTTCTGAGCCCACTCCCAACATTACACATGCTTTGAAGTACCTGGGCCTCATCTTCCTCACCAGCACGGCGGTTATGAATGGAGCCTGAGGAGAGAAAACTGCTTTGTTGGCAGTTCTGCCCCTGGAGCCGCTGCCCTCTCCCCATTTTCCTGCCGCACCTTGTTAAATACCTGCAGGAAATTGCCTGATCCCCGGGGTCCAGCTCTCCAGTGCCTTACACAAATGTGGAATGAGGATTAAAGAAAGTTATTAGTCTAACCTGGCTGCGTTTTCCACCTGCCCGCTCTGGTATAAGGGACTGCAGGAGGTGTAGGGCAACAGACCCAAGGTGCTGCTCTCACTTTACATCGTTTCAATCAACAAGAGCCAGAAATCTCTTAAAAAGGTAACCCTGGCTGAGGCCCCAAGCAAAACCCCACTGCAACAGGCATTAAGACTCATTACTGACCTCTGACATCGCTCCTGTGGCAATGCTGAATGCTAAAGCAATGTTTTATAGGTGGTAATTTTGCAAACGTATCTTCTTTGGCCTACAGAAGTAGCACATCCCTCATCCCCCCGCACAATCCAATGGCTGGTGTAATTAAACTGAAGCCAGACTCAACTAATTTGACAATCAAGCAGCTCAGATTTAAAATATTCTCTTAAAAAAAAAAATGCACTTTGCTGTTAAGAAGCAGCCCATATGTTTATGTATGGATAATGAGCCTTGCTGGCAAGGACAATTAAGTCTCCTGTAAGCATCTGTGGTCATTCTCCACCCGCATTTCCGAGGGAGGCTGCCTGTAAAATATTTGCCGTTCTCTAAGGTAATTGCACCGTCCCTTGAGCTTGCCTCTTGTGGCTGCTACAGTGATTCTATAGAAGACTGTTCCTTGCCATTTTCCTGGTGCACCTTCCTATCTCAAAGGAGGACGGCACTCATCACCTCAAGTTAAGTATATTTTATCTTTGTTCTCCTTTTGCATCGTTATTTCTGCCTTGAACCTAGCCTGGCATTTAGTTATAAAATAAGCACAACCTAAAAGACTGGATTGCCAAGTACAATGACAATATATCTAGGAGCAATTCCTTTCACTCAGCTTTTCCCAGCTTCTTGATTTGGCCCTATCACATATCCCCGCTGCCAGTGAAATGGCTCAGGGGGTTTTGTAGGTGTGGAAATTCAGCGAGAGGCTGATGGGAGCTTTTTCCATGTCAAGTGGGGCTGGATGGGGCCAGCCTTGCTTCGGGGACAAGAGCTCCAAAGCAGATCAGGTGACATCACCCATCTTCCTGGCCAAAAATGACCACATTTCTGGATATTTACGAGATTTTTCAGCCTTCCAAATGGGAAGCTCTTTTCCCTAGCCTGGAAAAGAACTATATTGTACTTTATTCCAGCATCCAACTTAACAAGCAGCCCAAGCATGATGCTTTTTGCTGCCAGGTGGGCCAGGCTTCCTGCTGGCACCGAGCCACCACAGGCACCGTGGGACAGACAAGGGTCATTACACACCAGGGGTCCCCCTGTCCCTGCAGCCACATGCGGGAGGGTCTCCATGCCCAGTTTCCCCGGGAAAGGTGGCAGAAGCCTTGTTGCATTTAGGCCAGCAGGATGCATTAGCTACATCGGATTTATTTTTTTTTTAAATAAAACTTTCCCTGCAGCTAGATGGAGACAGTGCAGTATTAGTGTGCGCTGGGGCTTTGCTCCGGCTGGAGCTATTTCTGACACCTTTCTCCGTGCAGGGAGTTTGCTGCGCTCTTTGCCTTCCCAGTCATCCATTCCCACTTGCCCTAACCCTAGGGATGCCACAGGACTGTGCTCAAAGAGCTCATGTTGCAAAGATGATGCACAGGTAGAAAATTTTACACTGGGTTGTATTATCGTGGTAGGAGCCCACGATAAGGAAGGCATTATCTCAGGAGCCAGCCCTACCTTTGCAGGGCCAGCCATCCCCAGTTATCAAGCTACAGCCATACCGCGCCCAGTCGTTTAAAGAACAGCTGAACAGCGTAGTAGCAAAGGTAGCCCTGTGCATGTCAGCTCTCTTGCTTTTTAAAATTTACATATCTATGCACACACTTTGGGGGGAAAGAATAATCCAGTGTGGTCCTCAGGAGTCCCCTTCTGAACCTGTCTTTTTCGCCCCTCGCTCACAGCTATTTTGCAGTAATACACTTTTGGTGCTAAATACAGGGTGGTTTTTCAAAGCACACTCGGTTTAGCTCTGGACCCATCCACCTACTTACACCCATCTCCACCCCTTTCCCCCTGTTATATTTTTGGCATCTTTAATGTGTGTCAAATTCTCAACAGAAGAATAATTGTCCTGAACAAGAGGCTTGGGAACAGCAAGCGGAGCAGGTTACTGAAGGACCAGCTCCGCAGTGTTGCACAATAGGGATCTGCCCTCATGGGGCAGGGCTGTTTGGGGCATTAATACCAAGCAGTGCAGTTGTCTCCCTTTTTTTCTTAAATTCCTTCTTTCATAAAAAGGATTCTATTATTTATTCACATTAGGAAAGTTGAGGCTACCCTAAGCTGAGGTGAAAGCAAAAGGCAGCACTAAAATATCATTAAAAGTGATAGAAGGTTCCAGGTCAAGTTGGCTATTGCAGATAAAGCTACTATCATCTCCCGTTACTAACTGGGACTGAGCGCCAAGTGTTTTCATTACACACCAAGTAAGAAGCACTTTATAAATCACAATAACTCCTGACACGCAATAACATCCAGTCTTATTAATATAAACTGCAGGGATTTTTTTTTTTAAAGTCTGCTGGCAGTAAAACCACCCCTTCCATAAAACGTTGGCATTCACACATGCCCTGCAGCTTCTCACAGCACCTTTAAGCACTAAAAATGTTCATTACCTCATACACTTCAAAAAAAAGAGAGTGGGATTATATCATCGCTTCAAAATACTTTCCCCTATCTTTCCCTAAACATTAGTAAAGTTAGAGGGTGCTGGTTGTAGGGACCCCCAAACCCCATGGAGATCCCAGACTTAGAGCAGCCAGCTCTGGTCCAGCCCCACCGCGTTGTCTCCACTCTGCTGGTGCGCCGCTGGTTTTGGCACCACTGGTTTCGGCACCACTGGTTTCGGCACTGTGGCACGCAGGTAGGGCGCAATACTCTGAATTAGGGCAAAAAAGCATTGCTTTCCATGCTTTCTTCCTCTTTCCGTTTAGAGACAGCTGGGTTTTAAGTTGCTGGAAAGGACTACACCTCCCTCAAAGCAGCTTTTCCCCACAGGCCCTAGTCTCCCCTAGCTCAGGGGTTGCAGGTGGGACCTCCTGTGCTGCAGGGAAAGGGCTGGAGTTTCTAAGAGACCGTCCAAACCCCTTCTTTCCCCAGGGACCTTCAGCCAAGATGAAGTGTTAGCTGAAGTCCCTATTGCTGAGTGGTGGCAGAGTGGTCTGTGGCCACCAGCATCCCACAGGCTGCCAGCCCCCACCTTGCTGGCTCCTGCCATCCTTCCTCCTCCTCCCTGCCGCTTTCCTGGGAGCTCTTCTGTGCTCAGTGCCCAGAGCATGAAGTCCTCCACCCTAGGGAGGGTCCGCAAATGCTCCCCTTAGACAAGTGAGCACCACCACAGAAGACATTGCGCTCTTGTGTGGGAGGGACATGTGCGCCCCCCCAGAAGGAGAAAAATCTGAGCTATCACAAAAAAACAACCGGGATAGAGGCAGCACCGTGACCTTGCTGGTCTTCCTGCATCCATCCACCAAGCAAACAGCTCTTTGTGCTACATACTGCAGCACACATGCTGCAAGAGGCAGATGGTGTTACAGTGCAAATACCAGGATAGGGAACAGCTCAGTGAGATGGCATTTTTTTTATCTTGCAAGAAGGGGGCTTTTTTTGAGGTTCCCCCCTTTCTGATTGAGAAGAATGCAACATCATTGAAGCTGGGGGCAAACATTGCTCCTCCAGTTTAGCCAACACCAAAGGAAGCAGAAAGAAGATCTGAGCCCAAATTGAGTAACAGCAGGGCTTGGCTCAAGCTCTTCAGCATGCCAGAGAGCCCCACCATCACCAACCTGTCTGAGGAGTTCCTCCTCTTGATAGTCTTTTGTGAAACAACTTCTGACCAGCCCTCTTGTCTTCTCCCCAGGAGTCTGACCAGAACCACCACCCCTGCTTAAATACACCCTGTATTACAGTTAAAATGCTCGTCAGGTGTTGATCTTACAGAGTTTCATGCCAACGCACCACAGCTGGGCCTCGTGCATGCCAGCTCTGAATATCGATAAGGATGCCAGAGGAAAGACAAGCCCCAAGCTGCTGTTATTTTCAAGTGGCTTTGGATGATATACGTCAGAAAGGGCAGGATCATTTCAGAAGACTGTTGTACTTTGCACCAATAGCCGCTTGTTATGCGTAATGTGTCGAGGAAATGCCAGCAGGAACGGCTGTAGTACCAGGTTATAAATAAATTAATTGCTTATAATTGGGAATGCTCCCATAAGGGCACTCTTTAAAATGGAATTAGGAATAGCTCATCTTACAATAAACTTTTGCAACTTTTTGACGCACAAGTGAAAGCCACTTTGCCTGCTTTGCAGTGTGCGGAAACGGTAGATTCTGCTTATCCTCCCTAATGTATGCACAGCCATACACAATTTTTCTGTTCCTATTAATTGCCGGTGTCTCTCAGTATTGCATTTGGTTTGCAGCTTCAAGGTTTAGCCCTCCCCGCCTTGACGGTTCCTATAACGTACACAACAAGGGGCTCCCAAATGTCACTTAAATGTTATTAGAGATGCAGCATCCAAAGGCCGCGGCAGAGGCACAAACACCGTTATAAGCTTCATTTGTAATCTTTAAGGTGCTTTTTTTGGCAGTTTATTCTTTCTTGCTGCAGGAAACAAAGCACGTTTTCTATCTGCACTGTGATGAAAAAAAGATTTTAGTACTAATTGAATGAAAGGAACAGTGTAAAACTTAATAGAGAAAATAAATCTAGAAGGGGGAGAGGATTAATGCGTAAAAGTCCTGTGGGTCTCCTAAAGAGAGCAAATGTTTACCTGCACCGAGTATGTATATTTTGAAGGCACCTTAGCCCATAACAAAAATGAGATCAGTGCAATTCAGCCTTCTATAAATATCTGCCCTTCAGATCGTTCTCTGGGGCCGTAACACCGTGGCATGAGTCGCATTTCCCCAGTTTACTGGTCTGTGTGTTTGCCCTCGGCTGGGCTCCTGGTTCGATAAACCCGGCCCCGGGACAAGCCGCCGGCGGGCAGCCGGAGCGGGCGATTCTGGGCTCCGACAGTAGGTGTCAGCATTGCCATTTCCCTGGCGGCAGCGCGACCCCAGCAGCCTCCCCGCCTGCGCTCGGGGGGGAATCCTCCTCCCAGGAGAAAGCAGTGAAATACCCACATCGAGAAAATATTAAGCTAGTAGGCAAGAGCGTTTATTTTAGCTATTCTGCACATTGCTATGCTTTTTTAACACATTCACATTACCTAATGTCTTAAGATGGATAAAAACGACAGCGTTGTTTTTTCCATCAGTTTAATGCTCTGCCAGATACTCTTGTAAGGTTTCTTTTTAATGATTTTTCACATCATACGGCTGTGAGAAAGAGAATTCTTATTTCTTCGTTTGACCGCGCAGGCTCTGAGGAGGGCAAGTGGCCCCTTCTGCCCCCTCTCCATCAGCGAGGGCCGCTCCTCCAGCACTGGGCATCCGTTTTACCAGCCCGGGATGGCTTTCCCGTGAACTCCCACGCCTTGCAGGAGGCTGATTGCACCCATTCTTGAAACTCTGCAAATCAGCACATAAACCACCCCTCAGCGCCGTGCCCCCAGCTTGGTTCCCTGGTGGGCTCTGTGCGTACACGCAGGGCTGCGTGGCGGGGGTGCAGGGACGGGGACAGAAGCTCTGCCTGGTGCAGACATATTAGAATCACAGAATTGCCCAGGTTGGAAGGGACCTTTCAGATCATCAAGTCCAACCATCGACCCAACTCTGACAAAACCCATCGCTAAACCATATCTCTAAGCACTGTGTCTGCCCGGCTTTTAAATACCCCCAGGGATGGTGCCTCAACCACTGCCCTGGGCAGCCTGGTCCAAGGCTTAATAACCCTTTCAGTGTAAAATTTTTCCTAATATCCAGTTTCAGCCTCCCCTGGTGCAACTGGAGGCCATTTCCTCTTGTCCCATCCCCTGTTCCTTGGGAGAAGAGCCCGACTCCCCCCGGCTCCCCCCTCCTTTCAGGGAGTTGCAGAGAGCGAGAAGGTCTCCCCTCAGCCCCCTTTTCTCCAGGCTGAACACCCCCAGCTCCCTCAGCCGCTCCTCACAAGG
>VYZM01005857.1:37314-48923 GCA_013398915.1 Dromas ardeola
TAGTGTAAGTTTTATATATATATATATATTAGTTATATATAAGTATAAGCAAGAGCCTCGCTGCACACCATTCCTTGGCACAAACTGTCTTATCATTCTGAACGAACCGCTTCAGACACAACATGCTGTTAATTTCAGAGAGTTAGAAGAGGCCTAGATAAGAAATAAAATTACTGAACAGAACCTTGGTTCTGTTTTACCTCAAACCAGGACAGGTGGCAGCATTGGCCGCGCGATGGGGCCTGGCAGGAGCCGCGCGTCCTGCACCAGCTGTAGGTGCTGAGCTGCAAGGGGAGCGCAGCAGGGCAGCGCAGGGCTGGCTCTGCCTGCGGACACCAAGCACCACCAGGCCCCGCAAAGCTCCCCCAGAGCTGATGTTTCACCACGCTGAAATGAGAAGCGTTACTCTCTGACAGCTCTGGGATATTTTACGGCATGAAGTGGCCCCAGGCAGCCCATGCGTGGCCAGCTGGTGCTCGCCAAGCTGAATGCGAGCCTGGTATTTGCCATAGCCAGGACACATGTGAGCAACCAGCCTTCTTGTCTTTGCTGTCCCCTCCTGCTTCCAGGATTTTGGAAAGAGGACGGATGGACAGAAAGTTCCTGCTGGGGTGGGGGGCCGTGATGCTGATGAAAGGGGCTTCGTCTGGAGGGCACTTGAGTGAGAGCAAAAGAGACCAGTCGTCTGCCAACACTGCGTCCCCCCAACCCTCCCTGTGCTTCCCCAGGCACGGAGGGAGACAGGGGACGTCTGGCGGGAAGAGGGGAGCTGGGGAAATGGAGGAGAACCGGAGACAGGACATAGTGGTGCATTTATCTACATGGGAGGTTTTAAAATGATGACGGAGTGCAATCACTGGTAAGGATGAGAAAGGATCATTCATCCTGGAAGGTTTCTCCCCTCCCAACTTCTACCACAGCCCCTCTCGCAGCAAACGTGTTTTCAGGAAGGCATCCCTCTGCGCCTGGGATTTCAGGCCTTTGGGTATCTAAAACTAAGGCTTTATTGGAGAGACTGACACATCCAAAGTCTTGCAGTCTTATTCCACCAGCCCTCTTGGGATCCGAAAGTGGCATTGAACTATTCTGACAGAGCCGTGCGGTGCCATAACATACTTAAAATTTCATTTTCATTTGCGCAGGGGTTTGAAAGCCTGGAGCAGCACCATTTATGCACAGCATCGTCTCCTTTCTCTTGCCCTACAGTGGTTTGCTGGTGGGAAATATCATTTGAAGACTCTCATCATCACCTTAAAAATGTACTCGCCAGCTACAGTTTTTAAAGCAGCTGATACTTTTTTTTTTGGACTCCAGACTCACAAAACCCACAAGCCTTTGAACAACATGAGGCTTCAGATGGTGCATGTGGGATGAAAACGACAGAAGAGGAGAATTTTCCATTATAATTACACACGATTGTTTGGACTGATCACAGCATCCTTCGTTTCTGTGGTAATTACACTGGCCTCGAACGCCATGTGCTGACATCCCGATGTCTTCCTGATACTCAGTAACTGCTTCTGATCAATGCTGATGCGAACGAATTGAAGTTAATAATATTGCCTCCTATTAGGGCAACAGTTGCTGGGCTCTAATTCAATCCTGCCAGCTGAGAGCCAGCCTGCGCAGGTGCTTTCACTTTGGACATGAGAAGAGACATGATTTAAGGCCCTGGTGAGCAGCCTGAGATGTTTTTTTCTCTCCAGGAAAGAAGGGAGAAGAGGTAGGTAGTGATTTGTGTGTTGGAGAAATACCTTACCAAATATGTTTTTTTAAGGGATGTTTTAGGCCTTTTTGTTGGCATGATAAATACTAAAGAATGGGTTTTAAGATTGAAAGCTTTGCTTGGTTTTTGCCTTTCTGCAACAGAAGGAAGAAAAAAGCTTATTTTTATTTGCTTTGATGTTATGAATGGGTCATGTTAGGATAGGTAGCTTTATAATGAAAAATATATTTGTATAGTGCATGAAGCCAGCACTAAAATATTTTAAAACTCCTGTATACGTGTTTATATTACTCTTGAAGCCTGGGGCCTGAGTTCACTATTGTCCCAAACTTTGTCTCATTGCAAAGCAGATGCGAAATCTAATTTGTCTTTGCACTAGATGGTGAGATTAAAAGCCAAGGTACTAGTGAAAATGACAGTGCAAGACAGCTGGCAATGGCTCCGGATCCTTGCTAGTACTTTCCTTCTGGTTAGGTCCCCTTGCAAACTGACAAAAGATGTATCTTTGCAAATCATTTTGTAGCCTGCGCTTGTGTTTAATTAGTCTCCAGTCTGCATAAGGAACTGCAAGGAGAAAGATAATTATGCAGGCTTCATGCTGTTTTGAGCTCTTGTGCTTTGCCATTTCTTTTCCAGTGTTCAATTAAAAGTTAAGCACTTTTTGAGGCTATCCAAGTAGACAGCTATTGATTCTTCATTCTGGAGCAGAAGCCCTTCTTATAGTTTGTTAATTTGTAAAGTTGCTGCTTGGAAAAGAAACTGGGTAGCACAACATCCTTGGGGAAATACCACAACTAATTCAAGGCGTGAGCTACAAAATGGCCTCCCACTTAAGACCCAAATATCTGATAACTTAGAAGTGCCTTGCTTTTTCTAAACGTTGCATTCAACATCTTGTTGAATAAAAGGATAACTTGTGATGCATGGAAATGATTTGAAAAGATCTTGCTATGTGAGGCACTGCACTGAAAGCTAAGGTAAGGAAAAGGGGTTTTTAGGTCTGTCTGTGCTTGCAGAAGGTAAGCAGAGGATGAGGATCTGGGGGCTGTCCAGGGAAAGTATTTCAAGACCATCTACCTGTACTGGCAAGACACTAGTAAAATAGCATGGTAATCACCCTGACAGCTCTCTGGGGCAGGTGAGAAACCAAAGTCCACAGAGTGGTTCTGCCTGGCAGGGATCTTGCCTCTGCCAGTGATGCTTTTTTCCCTAGAGGCTGAAGTGCCATAGGGAGGAGGGGGTACCATGTGCCTCAGTGCACAATTTAACTATCATGAAAGGTCCCTTTCAACCCAAGCTATTCTATGATTCTCTTCTGTCTACACTGCTTACCTGCTTTGGAGGAAAGAAATGTTCTGTTAGAGGTTCACCGTCTCTCCTTTAGTTGTGGATAACATACATGTGTCCTCAGTGGCCATGGTTTATCACTGCCACAGGCCACGAGTTGATGTGACAACACCTGAGAAGATAAGAAGGGAAGAAAATTGAAAATGTTTGATTTTTTTGCTATTAACGGGTTGCCTCAATAATGCTCGGTCTGTGAAAATTTACTCTGCTTTGTCAGGAGTTTCCACAAGGACCTAATCCAACAACCACTCACTCCCATGGGATCTCTTATTTATACAGATCTTGAATTTTCCCTCTAATAAAGGAACGGCCAATAGACTGTTAGAGGAATTGACACAGTTGGAATATAAATTCCCTGTGCAGAAGTAAAGATTTTTATACAATAATGGCTAAAGAGTAAAGAGGATGGTTCAGACAAAGGTTATAAATATCCTCATTAAGGCCCCTCATTTTCACTGATATAATTACAGAAAAAGCAGGGAACTCTTCTGGGCAAAGCCAACACTCCTCGTACAGGCTTTCAGCATCGATAATGGTGCATAGTTTAATGGTGACCAAGGCAAATGGTCCCTTCTGTAAGCGTTCAGTTGCGGAGACCCTCTGCTCTGTTGCTTTTTCATGTCTGATCCACTGGATATGGGCTGGGCTTCACAGCAGCTGGGGAGAAGCTTTGGTGTTGAAACCAGCTGAGCCTGGTCCAAGTTTTGCTTTGTCTTTCCTCCTGGGCAGTTTTAAGGGGGCCACAGAAAGCGGTGGCTGCGACTGGGAGAGCAGGGAGGCTGCCGTGGAGGGTCCTGCTTCTTCAGGAGGTTCCTCTCACCCTCCCATGCTGGGGAGATAGGCAGGAGGTGGGTATGAGCTGCTTATAACACCAGCATTTTAGATACACAATAACGTAGCTCACTCAGTCCTAATTAGCTATGACCAGTGGAAACATAAAGTTGATACAGTACAGTGACAGAAACATAATGGAATACCTGCCTAGGAGGAAGGCTGTTACAAAAATACGGTAGTAGAAGATGAGTCTAACAAATTATGGTACAGTGGGTGCATGATGAATTGAGAGGGTTTGGTTAACTGTGGTGAACTAAACTCTATCCTAACAACCGGTGGCTCTCGGCATTTGCAATGAAATGTCATCTTGCTTGATAACTCCAAGGCGGACTAAGCTGCAAAGCTGAGGTCTAGATTTACACACATGTGCAAGAATAAACGTTCAGGCACGGAGTCTTTGGCCGACTTCATGAAGTCCATCTGTGAAACCCAAACCAGGGCTGGTTTCCAGCTTTCAGTGCCAGTTCAGACTGGATTTTCAGAATGAAGCTTTTGGTCTGTGTGTATCAGTACTGCTGTCATATGCAGACACGGGGACCAATTTCATTAATGTTTTGTCAATGTTAAGGATCATTGTTACTTGTTAATATAAGTTTACACTAATGGTAGTGTTAACCAAATGCTAATTAAGACATTGGGTTCTGTGTGATGATGAAACAGGCGAAGTGCTTTAATGGTCACAATACTTTTCATATCCGGACTGCGCTCTTCACTTGAGGGTATCGGAAAAAGGCTGAAGTTGGCTAGAGGACATTCACCTACATTTCAGAGGTGGGCAATGAGGGCAGCAGCAGGGCTGTAGCCTGAGATGCCACCCATTTTGTTGTGTTCAGGTGCCATCGTGCTGTGAGCCCAGCTTCATACAGGGAGCCTCATTTGTCACCGTTTCCAGAATCCACCACAAGTGAGATGTCAAATCTGAAAATGTCCAATTAAACAGCTTGGAGTTGTATAGACAACCAAGGGTTATGCCACTTGCCATAAAGGCAAAATCTATAGGGCTATTTTGCCTGTAACACAATTTAGTGTCCAAAGTTTAGGGGTTATTCCTGCATTCCTCCTGTGTTTAAAACTGCTGTTCTTTAGGAACAGCTGGGAGGAATGATAATATTTTTGAATTAGATGAGCTGATGTAGTTAGAAAAAAACAGACTTTTGTTTGGTCCTACCTGTCCTCCTTCAGATATAAGAGGATTTGGGCTAGACATCACGATTACACTGATCCTGCTGGCCATTCTCAGCATGAAAAAAGATGGGGGGGGAGGTTATGTTTTTACACTTTTTTTCACCAGAGTTGCTATTTAACACAAATTATGTTTTTCCTGTGTTATCTAATTACCAAAATTTCAGCTGTTTCATTTGCACAAAGTAAGGTAACCCGTGGGATATTATATAGGTGTAAGAAATGGGTCCTCTGCACCGTCTTAATATATTTGTAATAGATTAATGCGCAAATTAGGAGAAAACAGTCTTAGCCATGTGTTTATGAAGCATGGCAAATCCCATTTAAAAAAATGGAGGGATGAAGAAAACATTGCTCACATCAAGTTTACCTTCCTTAGCCTTCGATTTGCTAGGCAATATCATATTGTAGCTATCACTATTTTTATAAGCTTTGTGTAAATCAATGTGCCCTGTGGCTGTTGAAAAGAACGTAACAAGTAGCTTCTAAAAAGCTGGTGATTTAACTCGTGATGACAAGAGCTTGTGAACGATGGACATCATGGGTTCAGTTTTCTTAGATCCAGTACAGGTCCATCCTAAATTGGTAAGAAGACCTCATCTGATTTCACTGGGGGTTGGGCCAACAGATTGGTTTTTCCCTTTAGCAGTGAGTAAAATCACTGGCTGATGTCTACATGCATGGTATACCAGATGATTTTAAAATTGTTAATTCTGTAGTCAACATGTCTCACTACGTTCAGTGGGTGCTTGTTGACAGAGCCTTGGGTTGGAAAAATGGACCACGAAGGTGATTATTTTTTTTCTGAATTATTCATCGGGGAGTCTTCTGCTTGTAAATGAGATAAATGTCTTTGACACATGACCTGACCACATGCCAGTCTGAGTAATTGCTGTCTGCCTGTGAAATCACCTGGCATGGGCTAAGGCGGGGGTGAAGCCTTGGCGAGGGTAGTGTCCAGGTTTAGAAATGTTCCAGCTAATGGGACACCAGGCATCTGACTTCATGTGAAGTCTGCTAGGACAGCTGCAGACAGAATTACACTTTGCTTTGTGTCATATATGCAAGCTCTTACTGAGCAGAGACAGAGAGAGGGAGGAGGAATTTGGGTCTGGACAGATATGTACTCCTGCAATGACACCAGCTGGCTCAGAACCCAACTTCATGTGTAAAGATGATTTTTGTCCACAAAGGTGTGGTGGCGTTTTGTTTTGTTTTTTTAGCAAGTGATCTTATCTTCTGCAAGAGCGGGCATGACAAATGTAGTCACTTGTCATACTTCCAAAAATTCTGATTTGTAGTCCCTAGCTTGTGGAAACCATAATGTTTCCTTCTGCTTTAAAAAACTTAAACAAAAAGTGTTGAAAGTGAAAATTGCACATCTGTGATGGAAACATTAAAAGGGATACACATGGGCTACCGTTGTGGCTTGGGCTGGTCACTAAAACAAATGACACTAAAACACAGGCAGCCTTGATTCGACTCCTGGATTGGGAACCAGCATGATGCAGATGGGATGAAATACCCGTTTGGTTAGTTTGGGGTCACCGGTCCTGTCCGCTCCTCCCCAAAAGTGCGACCCCTCTACGCTCTTCTGCTTCCGACCCTCCAACAGGGCAAATAACAAAGTGAGCTGGCCTTGGCTGTTATAGCAGTAAGCACAAGCAGGAGCCTCTCTGCGTACTACTCCTTGGTATAAATTAGAAACAATCAGCTCTTATCACTGCTAGAAGCCAACAGCGTCTGACAAATATGCCTTTAATTTCAGAGAGTTAGAAGAGGCTTAGCTAAAAAGTAGAATTACTGAACAGAAAATTGGCTCTGTTTTACCTCAGACCAGGGCAGCTACTCGGCCTACTTTCCTTTTCTTTCTATACCTTGTTTCAGATTTCCCGCTATCATATGGAATGGACTATAAGAAGCTACGCTCTGATGTGGGGTTTGAATTGATTCTGGCCCTGGGAAAGGGCAGTAGATGTGGAACTGAACATTGCCGAGCTGGTATTGAACAGTCATTTCTGAACGGAACAATTTCAAAAGCGATCAGCTCTACAAAGCACAGCAAGGAGAGTCGTGGATCTTCTGTAAGGGAGAAGATGGTCAGACAGATGCTCATGCTGGTCTATAAAGATACTTGTATTATGTCCCAGTAAAGTACAAATATGTGTTCAGAAGTTATTAGAGGTGAATTTAGGTGAGGGAATTCTCATTTTTCTCTTCTCATCCAGCTGTATATTTTGAAGAGTCAGAAATGCCTTTACAGGGGAGGTATTTGTTAAAAAATCTGGTTAATTTAACCCTAAATTTTGTAGTCCTTATATAGCTGTATCATCTTAACTTCCACTGGAATAAACTACTATAAAAGTAAGGCTACATTTCTCGCTGTTCCTGGCCAGCGGAGAGTAATCAGTAGCCCCCAGACTGCCTTGTAAATGCATGTTTTGGACAGCTGGCTGGCCAGGGATGGCTGTATCGTAATCAACGCACAGAGCAAGGGACTGTCTCATCTGGTCAAAACACAGCACTGGAAAGAGCTGTATCTGAAATGACATCCTTCTCGAGGGCTTGGGTACCTCAGCCCTGACTGCAAGGAGGGGACTGGAGGAGAGTGGGAGCCCACATACAGCAAGTCTCTTTTGGATACTGGCACCGCAATTGCCCTTTTCAGAAAGGGGACAAAGCTGGCAGAGTCAGTGAAAATCTAGAGGATTTTCCTCTTGGCTTCAGGTGCCTCAATGCCTTTAGGCCTCTCTAGGTTTGCAAAATATTACAAGGGTTTGGCTTTAAATTACTGGGAACATATCTGAAGTATAAAGTAGCATGAATTATAGTAAGAGTTTATATTAAATTAAGCTTCTAATGCGTGAGCTAGAACGTTTTAAACCAGTTCGGGCACCTTCAAATGCAATGCCCTAGATTTAGCTATTGTTTAAGAGAACAGGCTGCCCAGGGCAGCAGTTGAGACACCATCCCTGGAGGTATTTAAAAGCCGGGCAGACACAGTGCTTAGAGATATGGTTTAGTGATGGGTTTTGTCAGAGTTGGGTCGATGGTTGGACTCGATCTGAAAGGTCCCTCCCAACCTGGGCAATTCTGTGATTCTATGAGAAGCTGAATTACGGATATTTGCTCATTCTGTTCTATACCAAAATGGGCAAATGGCTTGATCGCAAAAGTTATGGCTGTGTATAAGCAATGTGAAGGTAAAAGCAAAGAACTTAAACATGGCATTTTCAGACTTCAATTTTGTGGCACTTCAATATTTAAACAAAATATTACAAAAAACAGGAAGCAAAGCTTTGACATTTAAGTATAGGGTGTCAATATTGTACTATTGCTTTCATCAGAGACATGTGAAAATGAAAACCATAATATGCTTCATTCACATCACAAATTGCAATCAGTATTGGATATAAAAAGAATTTTTAAAAAAATCACCTTTTATCCAAAATGTTGGATTTTTACAGAATTGTTGCTCGCAGTCCTGTATCTCTGTTAATAACAAAGCAAAAAGGAGGACATAAAGACTGTGCAGTCTCCATCATATATTAATATACAGAATCTAATGTACACTGTCACCCTCAGCTGAGGTAAGACAGACCAGAGGTAGATGACTTGTCTTCTAATTATTTATTTCTTCACATTCTGTATGTGAGAAAATGATGCTGCACTAAGAACAAACAAAACAATAGAGAGGAAGCTGAAATTCCGTGCTTGGTCTTGATCACGCAGCTGGCTTTAGGCAGTTCAGGAAGGCTTGGCTAAATACTCTGGTTGCAAATGTAGCTTTTGGCTACAAATCCCCTGCTAGTTCTCGCCCATCTTGTGCCAAATTCTGTGATCTCTCAGACCAACTTTTTTTTTTTTTAAATTCCTGGTTGTTTTCTTGGAACAGGAATATACAGTATCTTCTCCGTGTGTCTCTGAAAAGATAGGTGTTGAAGAAACCTGCTAGAAACAGAAATGGAAATGATCAGATTTCAGAGGAGGTTGGTCAGAATAGGAAGAACTGAAGCAAAAAAAGCAGTAATGAGTCTAAGGAAAGCAGCAGAGCCACAAACATGTTTTGGGGTAATAAGGGTGAAAAGAAGCGAGGTTGTCTGTGCTGAGCTGATTCAGATACAGATAACAGAGGACTGGGTGCATGGAGAAAAGTTAATTTTGTTGAAGCACCCAACAGTTTTGAATAACTTATGTTTTTGCTAGATATATTCATTTATGTATATTTTTAATCTGACTTTGACAATTTCATAGAATCATAGCATGGTATGTGCTGGATGGGACCTTAAAGCCCATCCAGTGCCATCCCCTGCCCTGGGCAGGGACACCGCCCACCAGCCCAGGTTGCTCCAAGCCCCGTCCAACCTGGCCTTGACCCCTTCCAGGGATGGGGCAGCCACAGCTGCTCTGGGCAACCTGGGCCAGGGGCTCACCACCCTCATAGTGAAAAATTTCTTCTTAATACCTAATCTAAATCTCCCCTCTTTCAGCTTAAAACCGTTACCCCTTGTCCTATCACTATACTCCCTGATCCAGAGTCCCTCCCCATCTCTCCTGTAGGCCCCCTTTAGGTACCAGGAGGCCACTATAAAGTCTTGGTCATGTCAGGTCTTAATGTGGGCACATACATACTCTCTCTTAAAAAAAAAAAAAATCATGCTGGAAACCAGATGAAATTATTCTGGCATGTGCTAATTAGTATGAGACTCAGACTTCCAATGAGAAGATGCATTACCTGGGTAACAAATAGTGCTTCACTGGGAAGCATGGCAAATTTAAAAAAAGGTAATAATTTCTGCTAGCACTTCTGTTGCTTATCCTTTAGCTTTTGTGTTTTCTGACGTGATGGCATCTTAATTCTTGCCTCTTACTAAGCACATACTAGGGCAACACAGCACTTCGTTTTCTCTGGTCTTTTGTGTTAAGGATGGTGGCTTTCCTTGTTACAACTGTCACGTATAGTTATAAATTTTTATTTTTTTTTTTTAGCTTGTAGTAGGAGGTTGTTAGGTGCTTTGTGGTCAGTTACCTAAATTTGAAAAGCGTATTAACTACATTTAATTTCAAAGAGGAGAACATATGAAATGAAAAGCCTCTAATTATTAGGAACAGATGATCGTTAGTTCCTGTAAGCGGCATAAATAACTTTGTGTTCATAAAGCTGGAGTTTAGAGAGAACATGGGTCACTTACACTTCTAAAATAAAAAATGACTATATGCCACCTCTCCTCTCTCTTAGCACAATTTATTCTTGTCTGTGATGCAGAAATACTCCCAAATTTAGTACATGGAGAGACAAAATGTACCATCTGTCCAATGCTCCTGAGAAGTTTCAAAGGCAACAACAGCAGAAGATGTGGAGGCTGTAGTTCTTGGAAACAGCAGCAGCAGTGTGGACAGAATAACTCTTTTATAATACATTACAGTGTACAGACTAGACTCTATATATTACAGCTCCAGTGTCTGCAGTGGGAAACCTGCGCTTCACAGTACTGTGCCCTGTAAAACCTGTGCTGTGTCATCCCGCTGTACCGATGCCACTCTGTATTATTGACAAAGTGCTTGACTGTTCAATCCCAATTTTTTTTCTGTAAGTGGAGTCAAACCTCTTCATACTTCTGTTTGCACCCCTATCGTTGGCTTTTGAGCAGAGCATTGTCTTACAATTTCTGTCCTGTGAAAAAGATGTGTGAAATTGAAGCCATGCTAAACTTCAGAAATTTATCAAAGAAAACCAGGTTTTGGATTAGATGATTAAATAGTGTAACTAGTATTCCAACCAATGCTAGTTATGCTTTTAATAATGTTTAAGGGAATGAACATCAGCAGAAGTGCTGATGCACTGGGAAAAAGACATTCTTGTTTCAATACAATCTCAACTCAAACCCTTCTTTTCAGAGACTTAGTATATCCTAGATCTAACCTATAGAAATAATTGGAAACATAGTAGAAGCTTATACACTAAATGTTCTTCCGCAGAGTAGACACAAAACAGTACTACACTTAATAACTTCAGCTTGAGTCTGAATGCCAAACCTCTAGCATTTTAGTATTGCTTTTCCTAGCATTCAAAAAAACCTCCTTTTTTTTTCTATTTTGGGTTAGCTTTTTTTAGGTTTAAATTATTTGAGACTCACATGAGCACCAGCACAGGAGCACAGCAGGAGGTAGAGAAGAAGATTTATTGATTTAAGCTGTCATGGGATTGTATTTATTGAAAATCCTACTCCTTTTTTTTTTTTAAAAGTACCTCATTCTGTCACATTTAAAGCCCAGCAAGGTTACTATGGCCCCTAAGCTTTGCAAATGCGACCTTTACAAATATGAAGACCTGGCATTACAGCTATTGCACTGTACTTCATGCCACAGTTACACTGCTTTTGGCACTATTTTTACATTTTTAGATTAAATTTTTATTAAAGTTCCATCTTTTTGATACTTTGTTTGTACTAATCCAGTCCTTTAATTTGTTTCCTTTATCAAAACAACCTTTGGCATACATCATTATGGGGGGGGGGGG